>PNEQ01002984.1:86934-134804 GCA_003012365.1 Medauroidea extradentata | reverse complement strand
AAATGGATGTAAAAAATGCATTTTTACATGGGAAAATTGAAGAAGAAATTTACTTGAAGAAACCAGAAGGAATGGATGAAGATGGAAAGGTTCTGTTGCTAAAAAAATCCTTGTATGGGTTGAAAAGGTCTCCTAAAAATTGGAATTCAACATTTAATGAATTTATGCTGCATGAAGGTTTTACAAGATCTAAAGCAGAGTATTGCCTGTATGTTAAAAACCTTGGAGGGAAGTTCATCTACACTTTGGTTTACGTGGGTGATGTATTAATTTTTTGCCAAGATTTGAAACTTATTGAAACCTTAACAGAAAAATTTAAATCTGTTTTTTGTATGAAGGATTATGGAAACAAGATAAATTATTTAGGTTTAAACATTATTCAAGATTTGTCAAGAGGCATAATTGAAATTGATCAAAGTGATTATTTAAAATCAATACTTGAAAGGTTCGGTATGACAATTTGCAGACCAACATCAACTCCTGTGGATTCAAAATGAAAAATGAGTGGTCCTATACCAGTGAATGAAGGGTTAGGAAACAAATGTAGAAGCATCATTGGATCATTGTTGTATGCAGTTATGAGAACCAGACCTGATTTGGCATTTTCTTTACACTTTGCTAGTAGATGGCAAAGTCAACCAAGTGAAAATCTACTTATATTTCTCAAAAGGATTTTGAAATACGTTAAAGGAACCGTAAACCTCAAACTAGTGTATAGCAAGAATCCTGACAGTCCAACTGTAGAAGGCTTTGTTGACTCTGATTATGCAGGTGATCCAATAGATAGAAAGTCAACTACTGGCATTCTGTTTAAAGTTATGGGATGTAGTGTTTCATGGAACTCAAGTTTATCATCAACTGAAGCTGAGTATATTGTGTTGAGCAGTGCAGTTAGTGAAGTTTTTGCAGGGAATCCAGCATCTCATTGTTGAATGAAACGTATAGATACAAGATACAATTTTTAATGAGAGAAAGTGGAATGTGGACTAGTTGATCTGAAATATGTAAGTACTAAAGAATAGATTGCAGACAATTTAACTAAAGCAGTTTCTAAAGTTCTTCTTGATAAGTTTTGTAAATCTGTAAGACTGGTTTAGTTTTTCTTAGTATGGAATGTATGAATTATAAATATTTTTTCGTAAGTGGAGGGTGTTGGTGACAGTGAATAATATTTCTATTTGGTAAATTTGTTTTGTCATGTTAATGTTTAAAAGTTGGCAACTCTATTTCGTAGAGTTTTTTTTTTTTTTTTGGTCTGTCATTAAGTTGTAAGTTGAGTCGCTCACTAGTAAAATTCGTCATGTATGACCAGGTATATTCAGTTGGTTTGTAGTAAAAGGAAGTGCGTTTATTTCAACTGTTTCTTTAATCTCAAAGTGCCTAACCTTATCAGAAACTAATATGTACTACGTAAACCCTCGATCTAACGACACCACACAGTGCCAGATAATTATGTCGTTAGATCGCAGATGTCGTTAGTCCCGAGGTAATTAATTTTGACACCCCCAACATAAAAAGAAATAATTTTTTTTCCTTATAGTTAATATAGAGCAATTACCGACTTAAAATAATTATGTACTTGTTCTTGAAATTATATTTTAGTATAACGAAAAGGTGTCTTCCAAATAAAATGGTGCCCCATAATTCCCAGTGTGCCGTGACACCTACGGCCGCGAGGCGCGCTAGGTCTGGTTGTGTAGGATGGTGGAGGGGAGAGCGGCAGGCTGGCTTTGGCTTGTCTCCCTCAACTCTTGGTGCGCGCGTGATTCATCCTGCTTGCCTGGCGCAAAGCTCACAACAGAACGACTCATACTCCAACGATTTAAAACATTTCAGTAAAGCCATTGAGTATTTTTTTTTGTGTAATTACGCATAAACTGTTACAGCTTGTCGGCATTATACAATTTTAAGCGATACGAATAAAAATGTTTATAAAAGAAAAAAAGTATTAATTTTTAAAAACAATTACGCCTATTAGAAACGCGATTTGGAGCCACTCAGAAGGACTAAAAACTGACTTTCAAGGTTCTGTCACTAAAATAACGACTGAATTACTCGTTGTTTTAAGTCTTAGGCCTATAGGAAAAATCGTAAAACTATGCACAACGCACCAGTCCGCACTGCGAATAGAGGCAGAGTGGCTCTCGACACGCGGGTCGCAGTCGCTCTAATCGCTGCCCTGTTTGAATGAGCATGATTAAAAATCTTATCAGCCCACATGTAGCATACGGGACTATTGTAGGCCGTTTTTACGCTGCAGCCGTTTGCCTCACGTGCCGAGTGATCAATAACAGCGGAAGTTGTCAAGGTCAAGACGTGCTGAATGCACGCAGCCTGATGTGAGGCAAGAGAAAAAAGATGAGATAATGCAGGATTTTTTTTTTGTCTCGTTTACGGACTGAGTGCCAAGCTGGTCTTTTTTTGGCAGTGCTGTAATAAAAGAAAAGAAACGTGCCGTCTCTTCATCCCCACCCAACCCCCTGGGCTCTCACCAGACACAGAAACAAAGATGATGGCTGGGAGGTGGGAAAGAAAGGCAAACAGGTGGCACTGCTTTGCGGCCAGACAGGCTGCTAGTTGTCATGTGACTTATCACAGCCGGCGCCGGCAGTTGATGCGTGCGGCCGTGCAAGCACAATCTGGTTTTTACGTCAGGGGGGTGGGGGGAGTTAATGGTTATTGGCTGGCGTGGACAGTCAGGAGGGGTGTTATCTATTTTTAGCCGTGCGTTTCTTACAGTACAGCACTCACCAAGCAAAACACAACATGGACAAGCAACAAGTCGAACAATATACAACACCGTTGCTATGCGCACGTCAGGTGGCTGACTGCGTGGCACAGATGATAGATGAAACTTGTAGGAGTAAGGAGAGGGAATTGCAAAGAGGAGGGCGCATGGACAAATGTGTGATAGGCGTGAGGGTAGCGGGAGCTTGGAGAAGTGGAGGAGGAGGAGATAAGACAGCGTTATTTTTATAGTCATCACGTCTCACATATGTTGGTGTTGCGTGGGCGGCCTAACTCACCAGACGCGCGCGCACTTTAAGAGCGCTGCCTACCTCGGAGCCCTGGCGGAAAAAGAATAGGGTTTTACATGTTAAATTATTTTCAATGGCACTGTCACCTTTTGTGATATTGATTCCGGACAAATACCATTTCCTGCGCCGAGAAAAGGAGAATATTGCTACGTAAATAAAATTGCAGAAAAGAAATTACGAATAGCCATGTTCGCGTGTTTTTTGTACATTAAAATGCTTTTTTGCCCACAATTTTCAGGGTATTGAAAAAAACTGCCTAAACGATCCATAGCAATGTACGCGACACTGAGACGAACAAAAAAGTCAGTGCTGGCATATATGTAACGTCAGCCGTTACTGAGCAAGGTGGAAAAATCATTTAACAAGTAAAACCCTATGCTTGCTCACGCCGTGGTTTCAAGGTAGGCAGCGCCCTTAACTACATTCCAGCCAAAGTTTCTAACAATTTTTACAGTTATTTTTGTTTCACAGCTGCATATCACTAATTTATTATAACTGCAGTATGTTATTGTTTAATGTACTCAAATTTATTTTTAAATAACGTTTTACTATGATACATTTCACTTTGCTTAGCTTTGATAAATTTTTAAAATAATTATTTTTGCAGGGTTCCTGGGAATTATGTTGTTAGATCGCCGATGTCGTTAGATCCGACGTTGTTAGATCGGTGGTCTACTGGTTGGAAGTTATACGTCATGAGTATGGCACCTTTGTTATCCAGGCTATAGAGGATGTATTGTGTGATTGCAGTGTACAGTATGTGTTGTTGAAAAATCTAAGAAAAGGATGAATTAATATTTTTCTTTGTATAGCAATTACGCTACGTACTTCCCAATTTTTGTTAATTACAAGTCCAACTGTCATGTAACTTATAGTATTTATATTGAGGCAAGATTATAATAACACCAAAATTTCCTGTTAAAAATTAAATTTGTAATCAAACAAAATGTAAAATACTGTCCATTAAAATGCAAAAAATTCAGACAACTACTAATACTTTAAGTACAGTACTTACTTTTACTAAAAATTTATGAATTGTGAGGCTGCTTAACTCATTGGAGTTCTCTAGCAAGCTGGTAGATAAAATAGAATGAAAATTTTATCAGGTAATATTTCAAATGGTGGAGTTAATGGAGTTCTCAGCATCACATGCAGAATATTTGTCGCTAATATTTAAATTGTAAGTGGCTAATATTTAAATTTTAAAAGCATATATGAAAACAGTTTTGTCTAAAATTTGAAGGATGAATTTTGTAAATCTTATAAAAATTATTAACAGAATGGGTGTACACTACAAATGAATGTCACATTGAAAACTCTAAACTGAAGGTTTTACCAGTAAATATGAAACAAATTTTTGTGTAGACACTGTATGTGTGAGTACGTGCATTTTGTGGCTCCATGCAGTATTTATGAAAGTAAACAATAGGAAAATGTTTAGTTCTCGAAAGAAATTTGTTTGGACTAAAATTTGGTAAATCCAGAATACCTTGTCTCTGAAAATGACGTTCTTTTGTTTAAAAAAAATATATATATAATATATATATAATTTTTCTGAGAGCGTTATTTAAGTAATTTTTATATTTGGAACACAAACATCAATCAGACATTACAGTTGCAGCAAAACATAGTGTTAAGTATGTCAAGGCGTATGTACTAATAAGTACATAAATATTCTATATGAGATTGATAATACAGTATTCACATTTTCAAAGATTACACAGTAACTTCTGGGGTGCACTCAACTGTTAAGTGCTCTATACAGCAGGCGCTCGATGCCATGTCTGAGGTTAGGAAACAGGCGGGCGATAAGAGCAAGACTGTCTCGCGTGTTAACTACCGTGTCGCCTTTATGCATGGGATGCGAAAACAGCATCATGCAATGTTTTGGTCATAGGCATTTTCTTATGAGTCTTTTAAGCGGTGAACCTTCTTTCTTATTTATGGAAAGTGTGTAGTAAGGTCTAGTGCGTGCCTTTTTTATTTTTGTTTTGTGATTCCAGTTGGTATTTTAGCATGATAGAAGTCTGAAAAAACAGTTTTTTTTTTTTTTTTGAAGCTATTTTCAGGTGCCCGGAAACCATGTTTTTGAGCATAGTATCTAGAAACAAAAATAGAAAAACATAGCTCTAAATGTTTTTTTTTCTTTTTGTAGATAGAGATGTCGAACACACATTTAGTAGGAGTTCTTAAAAAAACTTACTCCTAACACGCTGCAACAATGTTCATGCGCCAGTTGTACAGGACTCTTAATATTTGCACCATGAGGATTTCAGGCATTGCAACAGCTTAGCCAGTGTTTGTGATGCTAGCGTTTACAGTTGTGATTTGTTTAATACTTACTTGCTTCAGTGAAATGTGCAATATTTCAGGACATCAATATTTGTTGTTAGCTTTGAACAATTCCTGTAATGGGTTCGTATTATAAACAGAACAGTTTTTTTGACATATGCCATTACGGGCGAATGTGGCCATAGTGCAGAAAAACCCACAGTAAAATAAGGAAGAAAAACCAGTAAACTGTAGTCAACAGTCTGTTGGTTTTTCTTCCTTTGTTTTGTTTTATTGTGGGTTTTTCTGCAATACGGCAACATTCGCCCGCAGTAGCATATGTAAAAAAAATGTTCTGTTAAAATATTCGTTTTATTTATTAGTACTGACTGATATTTATGATGCATTGTAATCACTGCCAGTATAGTATAATGTGAAACTACTGTACGTGTAAAAGTTTATACTGAACAGCCCTTGCAGCCAGTCCGTTAGCAAGGTATATAAAGCCACATTTCTAACACTACCTTCTGCAGCATCCATCATCTTTTGTGATGATCTAATTTCTACGTGTATGGATATTATTATTGTCTCCATGACTAGTGGTTATGTTATTTGCGTTTAATCAGTTCAGACTTCTCATACTATGTACAGCAATTTCTCACACCAACTGTGTTGGATATGTTTTTTTTAATAATTGCAGCAATTGGAAAAAGTATTATAGGCGAATGCAGCTTCCTACGGAAAGTACAGTAAATTTTTAGATTATGACTGAGAAGTAAATGAGTCTTAATGCACTTGGACATCAGCTTTGGCAAATTATCTAAAAGGTAGCGACACATACTTCTGATGACTCATGACTTTACAGGCAAGCAATAGTTATTCGGTTTGCTTATCAGAAAGTGCTACTGTATTTTATGCCAAGTACTGTAACCTAACTGTATGTACTTAATTCAACTTGATAGCTTCAGCGAGATGACAGTTTTGTCACTATTGACAGGGAATAAGTTCATCTGTTTTAAAAAGTATATTCAATAATAAATAGGTACATGTTTACAAAATTAAATTAAATTTAAACAGTTTGACATTAATAAGAGTGTTACAAAACATGGAATGTTAACAAATTCTTCACTATCTTGCTTTTGTGTTTGATTTAATTTAATTAAAAAAAAAATGCATAAAAAATTTGTTTAGTAATTTTATACATGCTTTGATATTCTTTTCACTTAAAATAAATCTACTTTTGAAAAGAAAAAAAAATAGAACTGAACATCGGCGTATTGCCACTTTTTTTATACACATATATAATACTGTATTGTTGCAAGTTTGAGACCACAAACTTTTCATGTGGACAATACCCATGAGTTGTTTTGGGATAGATGTCTTATAGTTATAAATAAAAGAGTTAAAGTAAATACTGGATTTAATAGCTCACAAAACTATGAAATACACAAAACAGTAATCAACTATAACTCGCACAACACAATAAGTTATGCGCACAATTAGTACTGTGCCACAGAACGTTAATTGACTTTGACAATTAAATCACAAGAATATTTATCATTAATTAATTAAACACTACAAATCACAATAAAATTCAGTTGTATGTCCAAATCAACAGTTATCAAATAGTGACAATGTACAACCTTAACAGTCCTAAGGGAGGATGGCTCATCATGTACAGTGCAACACCCAGAGTGCACCACTGTCTTCACCCTTGAGGTCTTGGCGCTCTTTGGGTCCAAGTTTGCGAGAGGCCGGGGCTCATGGCCTGATAGTGGTTCTGGTCTGCTGCTGGGCGGACGCCTCTCCTGTAGGCGGCTTCATGGTGGTAGCCTGGCCAGGTTCACGATGGCTCCTGCTCATCTGAATGGCGTTGGCGGGGTTGGTGCTCCTCTGGGTGTGGGCCATTGACTGGGCCCTGGTTGCCATAAGTGGCGGCAGTGGTCCTCTGGGGGACAGAGCGATGCTGCTCCTGGGGTGTTGCACGCTGAGGCTGGTGGTGCCAGGATCTCTTCGGCAAGTAGTTCTGCTGTCTCCCTGGTCCGTTGGGTGTGGAGGCACAGTCTGTGGGGTAGGCTCATTGGAGTCTTGTTCCCTGATGAGGGTGGTGTGGAGGGTGGTCCCTTCGGGTAAGGCTGTCGCCTCTTTGGTAGTAGTTGGCCCGATGCTTGGGTGGCTGGGAGAGATGTACAGCTGCTCTTCATAACTATCACCACTGTCGTTGGCATGCATATGTCGTGGGTCTCCTCTAGCAGAGTGGGGGCTTCTCTTTGGAGAAAGTAGGGTCTCCCCATGGATCCCTTGATGGTGAAGGCTGGGGGTTGATTGGCTGGCGTCGTGGCGCTGGGTTATGCAGGAAAGTTTCTACATGGTTCTTGATGCTGGAGCGGTGGACTCGCTTGATCGCTCCTTCGAGGCCCTCTATCCAGTAGACATGGCCTTGTTGCTTGATTACGGTGAATGGGCCCTCCCACTTGGGAGCAGGGCCTGCATGCAAATGGTGTTGGTGGCTCGAAAGCGGCCGGGTTTTCAGTAATACTTGCTGACCTTCTGCAAAGGTATGACTTGGAGATTCCGGGTTGGGCTGCGGGTACTTCCTCTGTATGTACCCGTCTTGGTGCTGTGCTGCAGCGGTGGCCCGTTCCGTAAGTATCTGGATCTCTTGGGCTGAGGATAATTTGGTGGGTGCTCGTTTCCACTTCCACTCTCCAGGGCGGCGAATGTTGTAGCCGAGGAGAAGTTCGCTTGGTGTGGCTTGTAGAGCTTAGTTGATTCTGGTGCGCAGAGCGTATAGGACTGTTGGCAGGGCATTGTCCCATTGTCGGTGGTCACCTTGTGTATGGAATCGTAGGCCTGTCTTTAACTCTTAGTTTTGTCTTTCTGTAGGGTTGGCCTGGGGATGGTAGATTGGCGTGGTCCATACTTCAGTCTCCCACTTGGTACAAGCTAATGTCCATTGCTTGTTGGCAAATTGTGGACCATTGTTCGTGAGGATGCTTTTCGGGAACCCCCATCGGGAAAATACTTCTTGTTCTTGACATGTGCTTCGGTGCTGGCTAATGGGAACGCTTCCACCCAGCGGGAAAAGAGATCTGTCACCACCAGTAGGAATCGTTTGCCTGTTGTGCTCCTGGGGTAGGGTCCCATTAGGTCCAAGGCTATCTGTTCTCATGGTGTGGTGGGTCGGTGAGGCATCCCACTTGGCTTGAAGGTTCAGCTGGGCTTGAGTGTTGTGCAGGCTTGGCACTGGGTGACTTAAGTGGGAATATCCCTGGTGCTGCCTGTCCAGGCATGCCACCGGTATATCTGGCGCATGGTTTCAGCTGCTCCGGGAAGTCCAGCTAGTGGATGGTCATCGAAGTAGCTGCACAATGATGGTCTCAGCGAGTGGGGTACCCATATCTTCCATCCATTTGAAGGGCTACGTAGGAACCAAATGTATCCCTGTTCCTCCTTGTATCGGGCTGGGTGGCTGGCTAAGAGGTGCCTGATTTCGGGGTCGTCTTGTTGCTCTTTGAGGAACTTCTCTAAGTCGTTTGTGATAGCTATCTTCTGTAGCTTCTATATCTGGGTGCTAGGTGACGGAGGTGCAGGTTCTAGTGGCAGAGTATCTTCCCACTGGTGGAGTTTGGTGGTCTCGCAGGTGTCTTCTGGTGCTCGGGAGAGGGCTTCTGGCAGGAGGTTTTCTCTTCCTGGGCAGTGTTCTATCTCGAATGAGAATTCTTGGAGCAGCAGGATCCACCTTGCTAATTTGGATTTCTTGGCGCTTGTAGAATATAACCACTTGAGGGCTTAGTTGTCGGTGCGCAAGATAAACGGCCTGTCTTCTAGGAGGTATCTGTATTTGCGGATGGCTCATACTATGCCTATGCACTCCTGCTCAAGGGTTTCATATTTGCGTTCAGTTGGGCTAAGTCTGGTGCTGGCAAATCAGATGACTCATCTTTCTTTCTCTGGGGTTTCTTGGTACTCCACAGCTCCTAGCCCGACCTGGCTGGCATCTGTCTGTAAGATGATGGGGATCTGTGGTCTGGTCTGTTGAGCATCGGTAGGCTGTGGTATTGTGGCTTTAATTCCTGGAATGCGGCATCTTCGGTTACTCCCCACCTCCAGCGTTTTTGTTTGGTTGACAGCAGGCTTGTATCTCCATGTATCTGGAGATGTCCTGGGTGTAGTCTCTTAGCCAGTTACAGAAGTCGAGAAACTGGCATAACTGCTTCGGGGTCCTCGGGGTGTCGGCCTCCAGGATTTGCCGAACCTTGAAGGCTTGAGGTTGATTCCCGTCGGGAGTGACCACATGTCCCAGGTATTTTACTGTTGTTTGCTGAAGTGGCACTTGTCTAGTCGGGCAGTAAGTCCGTGGATGTGGAGGCGCTCCAGGACTTGGTGAAGATGTTGCCTGTGTTGCTGCCAGTCTTGGGAGAAGATGATAATATCATCGAGGTAGGCTATGCAAAATCTTCCCAGGTAGCCTGCCAGGACAGAGCAGTGCATCATCTTTTGGTAGGTTGCTGGGGCATTTTTAAGGCCCAAGAGCATCGCCCTGAATTGGAACTGCTCTCCATCAGGGGTTGTGAAGGCTGTGTATTTTCGGGCTTCTGGTTTCACTGGCACCTGCCAATAGCCACTCTGCATGTCGATCGTGGAGAATATCCTGGCCTCCCCCAGACTCCTGAGTATATTGGTGACATTGATAGCAGGTGGGGCGACAGGCAGAGTTATCTAGTTGAGAGGCAAGTAGTCCACACAAAAGCGTGGATTTCCATCCTTCTTCTGTACTAGCACGATGCGAGAGTTGTAGGGAGAATCTGTCGGCTCGATTATCCACTGCTGCCTCATGTTGGCGACCTGGTCTCAGATGATTTCCCTCTTCTTTTCTGAGGGGATGCTGGGCTTGCAGTAGAAAGGGTGCTGATGGGCGAGTTGTATGTCATAGTCACAAATTTGGGTTTGTCGCAGGGGTCCTCCAGTCTGGAAGGCTGCGATGTGTTGGTTTAGCAGCTGGAGGAGTTGGCTCTGGTCGTCTGTATTGGAATTAAATGTGCACACAGAAGTGCAAGAGGTCACTTAATGGTTACAAAATGGTTGTAAATATGCACCTGTCAAATACTTTGGTTCAAATACATTTGTTTTATTCGCTCATGTGCAGCTAAAAATCGTGTGGGTCTATTCAATTTCAACTGTAACTTTTAGTGCAATTTAAGTCTTATTTTACTTGCAATGCACCTGCAATACTTTTGTGTAAATAATATGTAGTGATATTTAATCGAGGTCCAGGGCTACAACCTGCAAATGTTGGAATATCTTAAGTAGGTATTTATGAGAAGTCACAAAGTTAGCCTGGTTAGTGCTAAATTTGAACTTGAGGCATTCAAACCGTTACCAGAGTTAAATTTTTAAATTGTCCAGTAAGTCATGAGAGCTGCTCCTTGACCAACTCGTGGCTAAATTTACAACTGTTGAATAGATTAGATACGTTCAGCATATTACTATTGGATGTTATTAGATATCAGTGGTGAGGCGTGAAGTTTAAAGGAAAGGACGCAATTGGTGTAGGAACACCGATACCTCTCTATAAAGCAAGGGGTCTGGGGGTCCTCCCCTGATACATTTTTATTTCTATGTGTAAAATAGTGTTATTTAAAGAGTTTTTTGTATCTTAACAATCAATATATCTTTGGTATAAATAAATATTTTGTAAGCTAAAGTCATTTCTGCCAAGAAAAAAAAAAAGGTGTGTAGTTAACCCCATCCATGCGACTACACCACTGACTTAACATTATTATGTGTAGTCTATGACCGTTATTTATCAAAAAGTAAGTTGTGATAATGGTTTTATTTTACTTCATAATGGAACAATGGTAGTATTTATTATTTGTAGGCTGATAATTAGAGAGAAGTTAATTTTTTTTACTTAATATAGAAACAATACATTATTTTATGGTTAAACATCGAACTAGAGTCATTATTTTATAACTTGAAGTGTTCAGCAACAATTAGAGACGAAATACAGATCAGTAGTCAACATGAAAACAGATGCGTGTTAAATATAGAACTAGGACTCGAATCCTTTGAATGCATACCAGCAATTTCATATATTTACGAAAGCGTGTAATCCTAAAACTAGAAGAGCTTGCATAACACAAGGCAGTGTTGCAATGCAAACATGTACCGAAGTGCAACAAATACGAAAAAAATATTAATATATGTGTGTATATTTAAATTGGATGCAGCTGTAATTTCCACAGAGTTTATTCATATTCCAGAAACCGTATTTTTTTAATTACTGAATTTGAAATTAAAAAATGCTAATTGTCTGAAAGTGTTTAAAAATGCAAAAATTATTAAATTCTGCTATTATACATGTCTTAAAGTTGCTAGTGACAGTGTTCTTCAGTGTGAATTATTTCATTTCAGTGAGTCAGTTTTCCTTTCTTGTATAAAACTGTTTTTTTCTACAAATTTGCACTCTGACATGCAATTATACAAAAGCTAAAAAATTTTCATTGTGGTAAATTAAAGTCACAATGTGTGTCTACAAAACAAACCATATATTGTACATATATAAAAATTATTCAAACACTTATAATTTTTAGGGAAGCCTCCCTACTATTAATAGGCAATTTTTTTCTCGGAAACAAAGAAGAATAATCAGGCATTATTTGTGTACAGGCTTTCTTACCTTTCATAGGTTGCAATTAAAATAAGAGGAGATTCTTACTAACGTCTTGATGAAAAGCATTATGTAGTTACACATTGCGATGACACAGTTTTTACTTTTCAGAAAGGTGTCGAAATTTGATTTAAAAATTACACCTATTGCTGAAAACTGAAATATTTGTGTATAGAAAACAGTTGCGCACGTGCGAATCTCTGTTCAGGAGACTAGACAAAAAGTGGTCGATATTTTTATCCCTTCGTACAAGTTCGGTGTGGCCATTCGGCTAGCCTTGTGTAAGTAAGCAAGTCGCTAGGTTGCTTCCAGCTCTCGCTACAACTCTGGTCCGCTAAGATCCTCGCACCCCCGCTGAGGCATTCATCGGCCGCAATAACCCTGGGGCTGGAAGCAGAGGATACGACTGCTTCCGTGGCCAAATACTTCCACGAGACAAGAGACTTAACTATCCCTGTAACCAAATATACCAAGCACTGCAATGTAAATAAATATTATTCCACTGTTAAATTTTATATTATTTTATTATTTAGTAAGTAATGAGAATTATTACGGAAGCAATGCTTCCATTGCTTCCATGGACGCTTCGCCCCTGTTAGAAATGTACTGTGGTTACAAGATGGTGCAAAGCTTTTTTTTGCATACTAGGTCTACGTGTTTACGCTGAGAAAATTTACAGTACAACAAAAGATGTTTTGACAAGTAAACATAATTAAACCTCTTTATTACAAAACTCATTAATATAAAGTTTACGTAACTAAAAGTGTTTTTTTTTACCTATGAGTCAGGTGAAAAATAAAATGTTAGTTTTGATTCACAATAAATATGTTTTTTTAATATAAAAAAGTAAGTAGCCTACATAATAGTATGTCTACAGGTAAATGATGGTGATATAGGTCATTAGTGAACACTAAAAATTTAACCTTTGAAAAATATTACTAGCTGATACCGCACTGCATATAATGCAACATTGACTATAGTTGCCTTTCTGCTTGTTTGGCTGGCAGCAAAATTATGCAGTGTAGTGCCATGTATATTCCTATTGAATTATAACAATACGTAAACGAAATCAACTGAAATAGACATACAGTAATTGTACTTTAGATAACAAATAAATTTTTTTTGTATCAAACTGAATAGATTCCTACAGACAGCACAATTTATCTTACATGCGCAAATATGAAGTGACGTGTCCAGAGAGTTTAAATATTTCTCGTCGTTATCCATTACGTGCAAAAAGATACGAATAGGTTTAAAATAGAGTGGGGTGTTTTTGAGTGCTCACTCTATCCTGAACTACCTATAGGAACTTTTTTATTTTGGGGATAAGCCTGAAATTAATTGTTGAGAATTTTTATAGTTTTGCAAACAACTGAAACAGTAATACAAACTTGATTATTATGAACTGTAGTAATTGAGGTCCCTTGAGGTTTGCAATGAAGATGTTCTGCTGGATTGCTAGAGAAAATGTGGTTTTGTTTGTGATGAAGGCAGGCTGCTCCCACTAGTGTCATCGTTGGTTACAGTGACTTGTACCAGCAGTATAAAACTGTTGACCTCTGTTTTAAAATAATTTTTATTCTAGATTTGCTGAAGCTTTCGTGGTCTTATTTTCAATTCTAACTTAATAATCTTGCATGAATTGAAAAATAAATTTATTCTGTGCAAAGACATATTGTTGTCTGAGAAAACAGCTACCGAAAACTTCATACATTCTTTGAGGGAAGAATATATTACTGTAAGAAATTTGCTGCATGTAGCATTTATTGTTGGAAAATTAACTATTTCATATTTTTTACATTGGACTGTGAAATAGGCAGTGTTTTTGACATTTATTATAGACAGACTGTTTAAAATAGTGAGTCTTAGAAGTGAGTACACTACAGCATTATGTTGCTGGAATTTTTTCACAATTTTAAGTACTAGTGACAACAATCAGTTCTGCATCAAATCTTCACAGTGTGGTGGATTTTCCAATTTATATATTTCACCATGTTATATGTAGGCCATGTTGGTGACACATATTTTTAGCTCTTGTTCATGACTGTACATCATTTCGTGTGTGTTTTATTGCTTCGTCATCCATCAACCTGCCAAGTGAAGCATGAATGTAACTGAAGTCCATCACATGTAAGAAATCCATCTTTTGAAAGTTGTGTAGGCTGCCCGTTTTAGAGCTGTTTCCATAAAAAAACAGCGTTTTTCTTTGCTGTTTTGTCAAACTATGCAGTATGTATGTCTGTCTCATGCAATAATTTTAGTTTTTGGTAATTATGAATGTAGAATTGTGTACTGTAAAAAAGGGCGAACAGGAACACTGGGGTGAACAGAAACACAATTTTAGAGCCAAATTTTCTGTACAAACTTGGTTTTAAATGCTGTATTTTTAGAAAGGTTAGTTAAAACAGTTTATAAACAATATGTGTAGTTTTATCGCAATTTATTTTTTATTCAAGCAAAAGATGTAAGCTATGTTTTTTTTTATATAATTTTGTTCATATTCAACACTATGTTCCTTTTTACACTGTCTTACGATATACATTCCTACAGAAAAATAGGTACTGTACATACAATATAGTTTAATAAGTATTCTGAACTGTTTGACAGACTTATATACAATGCAGTTTGGCAACCAACTAAATATGTTTGTGTCTGGAAATCACTGCTTTTTCCATGTAAAAAAAATTGCAGCTTTTAAAAGTGTAATTCTTACATGATATGGACGATAGTAATTATTTTTAGTTCTGAAACGTGTAGTAAACACCTTATTTCATCTTTTATTCCTAGCATGCCTTTTAAACGTGGGAGAATATTGTTTGAGGAATTGGAATTTTTTTTTATTTTGGGTAGTGTGACCATTATGTTGTGGTACTTTAGCGTTGTGTATCTGTTTTCATAATCTGTGGATGTTTTTGTTTTTATCACATTTACATATTTCATAACTCCAACTACTGTTATTAGCAAGTTAGGTTATTCAGATTTATACAAAAAAAAGTGTAATCTTGTAAAAATGTTTCATAAATGCAGTTGAGATAATTGTTGGATATTAGTTCTGTGTGTAAGTTCATGGTCACATTAAAGTAGTTTGCAAATATTTATTTTTAAAACTTGTTTAAAAATTGTACTATCCTTAGCATACTGTCAGCATTTGAATTGGTACATTTATTTTTGTCATTGCCTTTTTTATTTGTAATTTATAGTATTTTATACAGTTTTGTTAAAGTACAACACATATACATGTAATTCTAAACATTCATTTAGTTTGAGTATTTGATCTAGATATGTCAGTTGTTTATCTACTTTCTACACGGAGCATGTGAACATGTTTAAGTAATTTTAAGCGGTGCTGCTTTGAAAATTTTCCGAGCCACTATGAAACACCAAGCTAACTTGAGTAGCATAAGATTGTGTGTTAGTTTAGTTTTTTAGCTTTGTTAGCCTCACATTACGATAGGTTACCTTTATCACTAGTGGCAGGTGTTACCAATCCTCACAGACCCAAAGATGTAAGATGTTAGTCTAGAGTAAATGCACCTCAGTACAATGTAGAAAGTCAGTGATGGTTTGAGCTTAATGTAGTTTTAGATTTATGGATGTAGTGTTTTATATCTACTGTCTATTTTTATCCAAGTTTGTGGTTTCAGTAGTTGTGACTTGTAGCTGTGTAATTCTAGTTAAAACAGACAGTGTTCTGAAGACACACTAACATGGAGTCAGGACTGTGTTGAAATCAAATTGCAAACCATTTTTAATATTTTTACTAGTGTTTTATTATGTTTTTTCTTCACAGTGTTTCTTGTTGTATTTTTGGGGTACACATGTGATTAGTAAACAGTAAAGTCTTAGAAGTCAGTGTGTGGCTGGTCACCCAACATGGCCTAGGATTGCTTCTTTTTTTTCTTTCTGATAGTGTAATTTGTGTATAGTTTTATTGTAGTGTTTCCTGTGACTAAATCAGTTCTCAAGACAATCTTTCAACTCGTCATTTGCAAGGCATTTGTGGTAGTCTTTGGCACGGCTGCAGTTACAGTGAAACTTCATTAATACAATGTTCTCATTAATAGGTAACTGGTTTTCGTTCCCATTGTATGAGATAAGAAGTTGAATTTTAACCTTAATGCTTAATAAAAATTTCCTTCATAGGCCCTTATAAAACAATGTAATATCAAGTGAACTAGAGAAACAAGTCATAGTCGTGAAAAGAGTGTTTAGATTTTGGAAATAAACAGTCTTTAATAAATTTTAAGAACATTTTTATAATTCTGGCAAATACCTGCTGATACAAACATAATTATTACAAACTGTACAAATTTAGGTACTGTACTTACTTTATGGTTTGTATTAAAGAGGTTTCACTGTATTGTATTAAATGAGTACAAGCTCCCATTCATTTCAAGCTCTGAGATAACTGCAATATGTGGAAATCCCTCATATTCTAGCTCTCACATGTGCAACAATTTTCAGCTGAAACATAGTACCATTGTATAAAGGTAGACATTTTATATATACAGTACAGTTATATTTGTTGAGATTTATTGACAGTTAAGACATCTGAGAAAAATGTTTGCACTCAGTCATAATTACTAACAATTAGTACTGGATGCATTCTTTAAGTAAATATTTCGTAGTACACAGGGAAAGGAAGTACTGGCAAGACTTTGTTTTACAATACTGTAACTCTGTACTGAAAAAGTTACTCTTATTGTGGCATTGTGAGCGTGACCATTTTTAACATTAATACTGAGCGGTGGCGATGTAGAGGTTATACCACTGATTACTAGTGGGCTCTGTCTACATTTCTAACACGTGGTAAACATGGCAGACGTTGCCGTTGACTGGTGGGTTTTCTAGGGGAGCTTTTGTTTACCTCACATTTGCATTCTACAGCTGCTACATTGCATTTCATGTCATCTGTCCAGGAACAGTGGATGCATGCGGCCTCCCAGTGCAGAAGTCTGCCTTCCTGGGTTTGATATCCTGCTCTCTGGTTCCTTTCCTTTTCAGTGTTTGTTATACTTTGTTTCCTGTGTCTCTAAAAATGTTTGACTGTTATTTATTAATTTTGTTTGATATGCATCATGCAATGTAAAACGTTGCTTGTGATCAATTTGCAAAAAATCCTGCCAGAAAACTTGATGATTTGCAGCAAATTGTGCATCAAAATTCGTCTCTACGGCAACTCATGTTTACAAAATTCTGCAAAAATGTTTGTTAATTTGGGTTACTGAAAATATTATCACTAAATTCAATGTTATAGGCGAATATACATAAATTTACCATGCTCTTTTGTATAATTTTGTAATTACGAAGAACAGAACCCGACGTTGAAATGTGATGTAGGTAGTGAATAACAGAATTATATAACTACCATCCATGATAGGCAAAAATAATGGTTTTGTTATTTTTCTACAATGGTAATGTTTTTTTTTTTTTGTAGTGTGTTGTGTTGCATAGGGAAATTTAAATTCAAAAATAACTTCTATCTGTTCTGCAGACAGGTTTTGCTTAAAATGCTATAGACACAATCATATCATTATTGCAACATTCCATTAAAGAATGTGAATATTTATGTTAAACAATTTTACAGTATTGTAAAGTTGTTGCCGGCTCAATGCAGTTAAGGTCGCTGGCTTTGCTTAACTCCTCTCACACTACCTTATTGTTTGCCGAACTAGTTATAACAACATTTACTACAAGGGATAACTATACTGGCTAGCTTGACAGAGGTGAATTCCTTGTGGGTGGCATCTTCGTCTGTGTGCTCTGTGGGGCTGTACAGGTCTCAGGTTAATTTATTCGTTACTTCGGTTCCGGAGAAGCGCGAGGTCAATCTTTCACAAAACTGATTCCAGGTGGAGGTGTACTCTTCGCACTTCTCCCACCATTTGATCGCTGCTCCCTGGAGTTGCTTGTCTATCCGCAGGACCCAGTGCTTCTGTGGAATATTGTTCTGCCTCAGCTCATCTTCGCACTCCTTCAGGAAACTTGTAGGGTTTTCATGTGGCTGTCCAGAGAAGGAGGGTTACATGACACGTTCGGGTCTCCCTCGTTCAGGTGGAGGACTCATTCTTGGCTCGCTGACTTCTATCTGGGCAGTGGTGGCGGCGATCTTGCAGGTCAGGCATCGGAAGAAAAAGCCTTGGAAGTCTCGGGGTTCATCCAGCCATTCCAAACGTACATAGTGATAGGAGAGTGGGCAGGTGATGCACTGGAATTGGTAGGTGCCTGTTCCTTGGCAATGTGGGTGGGTGCACTTCTTGTGTCTCATCCTGCAGGTGGCATATCGGTACTCCAAGCCCTCAGTATCCTTTAGGGTATATCGGCCCAGTTGAGGCAGATGTGGTGGTACTCAAGCCCACAGTGGGCGCAGCTGATGAGGTAGGTGCCGCTTCGAAGGCAGTCTCTCAAAACGCCGGGTGTGGCGGGTTTGCCGCCTTGGTCTCCGTCTGTACTCATTGCTTCAGGTAAGTATTTGGGCGCTACAAAGTTTATAGATGACTTCTATCTTTCTCATACTTGCTCAGGGGTGGCATTTCTTCAAGTTTTCGTCCTTCTGCTTGAAGTCTTTTGCCCCACGTTGAGCGCCAACGTAGATTGTCACCGGCTTGGTGCAGCTAGGGTCATTGGCTTTGCTTAATTCCTCTTGCACTACCTTATTGTTTGTCGAACTAGGTATAAAAACATTTAACAATAAGGGATGACTATACCGGCTTTTTTGGCAGAGATGAGTTCTCTGTGGGTGAAGGAGAGCTGTTAGCCTGAGAGAGTGGTGTCTCGGATGAAGGACCACTGAGCTCCCTCCTGTTGGCAGTGTAAACGAGAGAAGCAGACACTCTTTGGAATCAGGGAAGGCTAAAACCACTCACTCACCTTTGAAAGAACTGGTGGGGAAGTCTCTGCTTCCTTTCTGATGTCGTAGAGGTGGGAGGCAAAAATTCTGACCTCGCCTCGTTAATTATCTGGTGGATTCGTTTATGCACTAGTATATTCCTCTCGGGAGATTTTATCGGGCTAATAAGTGGTGGTCTGGTTTCAGGATGGCCTTTACAACTTGACTGAACTGATACTGAGCATAAGGGTGCTTAACTGTCCTGGTGTGCTGATACACACCGTACGACTGGCACAGTGAGGCTAATGTTGGTTCTGTTTCTGTCCCTTTTATTGGCGAAGGGATAACTACTGTTTGGGAGTTAGCTTTACCAGGTTGGCTGCACTCCTGAGCGGCCTTACATTTACATTTTACACTCCTCGAGAGTGAACCCCTCCTCTGGTGATATGTGTAGTTCAAGAAAGGTCTTGTCGCACATTCTAAAATAACACTCTCCAAGATAGTATTTCACTAGATAGTATTCCCAGGAATGTTACTGTTCACAGGTCACTGATTTACAATATTACGCAAGTCACAGATTCAATTACACAAGTTACTGATTCCAAATGTATACTCTGATTCACAAATTTACGTACTAGTTTCACAGACTGGTTCACTACGAGACTGAGCTATATATACAAGTTAATACAGGGAGCTGCACATTTCCTTCTTCTGGTTCCTACTTCTGGAACATCGCACCATGTGGCGGCTGAGAGTATTTCTTTTGGGTGTGTGGTCATAGGGGTTACCTTGGTCTCCCTTTTTCTCTAGGCGAGAAGTATAGGTGCAGGTAGGAGGGGCGGGCTTCAGTGGCTAATGACAGACCACAACCCTGAGGATAGTCTGGCAGGCTTTGATGGCTAGTAGCACACCACAACCCTGAGGATAGACTGGTGGGCTTCGGTGGCTAGTAGCAGACCACAACCCTGGAGAGGAAGGCTGGCTTCGGTGGCTAGTAGCAGACCACAACCCTAAGGAAGAGGAGGGGGCGGGGGTGCCAAGGCTTGCTCGGAAGACCTAGCCCTAGACTGGCGATGAGATTAATTTTTTTCCTAACCTATCCTAATATAATGTGTTACGGTGGTGGTCCGGGGGAGGGAATGGACCTAAGTGTATCTCAGACCATTAGTGAGCTCTGGGTTGGCCAGAGAGGAGAAGGAGGAGAGGCAGAGGCTGTCTGCTGGTAACAAGCTGGCCACCCTGACACTCACAACTTCTCTACAACAAATAACTTCCCGCTTACATAATTACTGCAGTGTTGCCATTTAAAATTAAGAAACTAAACATATAAAATACAATAATATACACTGGAAATTTATATATATAGTTTTACGGCATTCCCATTAGAAATGATTAGTGGCAGTTACACTTGCTTACAAGTCTTGGGCCGTGATTATCGCAGCCGTTTGTATCTGCTGCCCACCTATTTATTTATTATGTCAGATAAGACGTCAACACATACATCATAAACTCACAGATAATTCTCTTAACTGCAACATAGGTTCCTGTGGCTAGATACTGGCCCTAAATGTGCGGGAGATAAACAAGGTTAGACCTATCCTTCACTACTGGGAAGTGAGCTTATAAATATATACAGTTGTGACGGCGATGCGTCAAATTAAGTTATGTCAGTTATTATTGTCCAAATTTTTTAAATTTTTAAGGCATTTTATGAACACCTTCTAATCTGCAAAACTCAGGATGCTATGTTAAACGGTTCATTTCCTTTGCTATACCATACTTTTTAAACACAGTTTGTATTCAAAGAATATAGTTTAATGTTTTAAACTCAAATATGAATTGTATATGTAAAAGTAATCTCTGGTTTTGTTATATTAAATACCGGAAGGTATTAAATTGGTGATTTTATAAATCTTTCTTTTTTCTCACAAAGCTTTTTTTTTTAGTGAACACGTATATTTATTTGATACAACTGTTTTTTACGTAGTAAGAAATGACATAAAATTTTGAAAACACTTAAATTGTAAAGCTTCACTGTTAAACCATTTTGTATGCAAATATTTTCTCAGATGCAGTTTTCTTATTTCAAGGATTGCACAACAGATATACATAGTACTAAAACTTGGTTCACAAATAGAGAAGACAATTGGTCAAAAATATGGGATTAAAGATGGTGCCATGATTTCATTGAAACTTGGTCAGACCTTATTTATGTGTTTATTCTAGGATTTGTATGAGGCCTATGTTAATACGGTCAGTGTTTCTGTAGGTTGTTTAAATGCATTGTTGATTACAAGTTCAAATTGTAATATCACTCTACTTTCACTACCTCAAAAAATATTAGTGATCCTGTGTATATGTTGGAAAAATATTTATTGTGCATGATGGAATCTTTCAGTTTGTGCATCTGTCAGAAGAGTTGCAAATGCAATCCCAAGTGCTTTGTAGATATTCTTTTGTATTATTTTGTAGACATGTATTGTGTATTATTGTGCTCCTCTGGAAACCGGTCAGTGCCTTCTCAAACAATAAGCATTACGTAGCTGTTTAATGATAGTAACAAGATGTTTAAATATTTAATTGCGTTTATGTCATTGCGCGTATATATGGTAAATATGGATGTGTGAACGTTTTATAATTAGCTTTCAAGTTGTTGAGAAATTTTTGTCTACCTGTATTACCACATAGCTACAGATTATTGCAGTGATGTTTGATCTTTGACATCACTGTGCGTGTTATAGCGTTTTTATAACTTAGTATATTAATGATAGTAAACAATTTTTGCAAATTAATTTTTTAAGTTTGAAAAGTGTCTTGTCTTCTATAATGCCCTTTGCAAGTCTGGTGACATAAATAACAAAATATGCTGTTGTTAAGACAGTTCAATTATTGTTCATAGCCTTAATTGTGCATTTCCTGTGAGTCATGTTATCTTTTTTGTGTAATGACTTTACAGTATTCTTCTTTATTTGGCATTGTACAGTCAGAAGTAATTTTAAACTTTGAGAATTATAGGTACTTTTACGAAGTATTCTACTAAGTGTTTTGTGCACATTTGCATTACTCCAAGATAAATGTATGGTACCTACATTACACGAGTCTGCTGTGATTCCTGTCGGATATGCATTTTTGTCCTTATTGACTTGGACATTGTGGCAAGTTAGTAGCAAATGTGCCCAATCTTAAGACATCACCGCAGGCAATACTGTATGTGTGTCGACGTGCTTTGGACGTCGCTGTCTGTAACATCCTGTTTGTACAGACGAAATATGCATACACACATGTGAGGTTCTCAGAGCTGGCATACTGACTGTAAAATTGTTTGTCTCTTTGAAAGGATGCCAAGTTGACTATGTACTAAAATATACGATAGTACAGTAACAATGTTCACCAAACTCTTTAAAAATAACATTGCTTCTTCAAACTGTCCCATGCTTAGTTTTCGAACATGTAACAGCGGATAATGGTCATTGTAATACTGCCAGTGTACTAGTGTTCTATGCATTGGCCATGCTCTTAGGTTTAGGTTAATGCACTGTTAAAAGATAGTGAGTGAAGAGTTACTTGTGTGCTTACCGTATGTAATAATTGCTCAAATGTACTTTATTATGCACACGGGTAAGTATTTGTTAATAGTATTGCTCCATTATGAATGTAAATCGACAGTTACAAATAAAAATTTTCTGTGCTACCATTCAGACGTGTCTTAGTGAACTCTTTCATTATGGATTAATTACTATCTGTGCACAATTTGTAGCACATTAAGCCAATTGTTTTAATGTCAGTCAGCTGCAAATTTTACCAGCTGTAATTTTGGTAAGGACTTCTGTAAAAATAAAATTTCATTTGAAATGTTATCCATGTACGTTTTTTAACCAAGATTGGTTTGGAATTGTCAGTCTCACTTGTACTAATTAATTATAGCTGTGTTCAGTTTTCTGTTTAAAGATTATTTGAAACCAGAAAAGTGTAGTACTGTATGTTTAAACGTTGTGAGAATTTTTTGAAGATGATAACATTTGTAGGTAATATTGTACATATGATGATCCATAGAAAATATTATTTCTTTAAATAATGATTTTCACGTTACTCACTTTATTACTTTTTTTTATGCATTTGTACATCACAGTAGAACCCTCTTAAGAAGTGCTCACATAAGAAGTCGTTCCTCCCCCTGCCTAATAATTTTGAATCAATTTTACCGTATTTATAAATACAATAGTAATTTAACCCTTTTAAAAAGTTTTCCTTGCTAAGAAGTTTTAATTTTAAGGTATCCTTTAGTAACTTCTGTACAGGGTTTTTACTGTACCAAGTTCAACTGTTGCTGTATGATTTTACATAGCAGTGCATTCAAAATTTTTACATAAAACCCTGACTTTATGTGCACACAATTGAGTAATAGTAATTATCTCATGGTTGTAGTTTGTCTATGAAATATTGCACTCTTTTACTATTACACCCATGAAATATAGTTTTCATGTACTTAAAACTAGTTTTTATACAGATTTGTTAATAATCATGTAGGGATCAGATTATGACATATAATTTTTACATCTTAGTTACGTATTTAGATGAATTTCTTATAGTGTTGAGTTTGAAAAATTTATGTTGACAAGGAGATTTTTTTAAATGTGCGTAATATATGTCAAATGCATTACTGATAATTTCTAGTCATAATTGTTAATATGTTTTCATATATGTGTGGATATGTGTGTGTATGAGCAAATGTTTGCATGTGTATTCATGTAAGTGCCAGAGTTGGCATTGCATGTGTGTGAGGTAGCTTTATTAAAGGTTGTGCATATTTTTGCACTATTTGCATCATTGTTGTATTCCAGCACATGTAAAGAAAAAGCACTATATTTGGCATGAATATGATTGATTATTACAGTTACTGTTCCTTGCAAGTTGTTTAAGCTACAGTGCCAAACTTATTGCTCTATTGTGTAGGCAAGGTTGCTAGGTTACTGTGATAAGCATTAAGTGAACAATGTCACTTAAAAAATAAAGTTACATACAGCACCGTATTTGGCTGGGTGTCATTCAGTCGAGAATGAATGACCACAGAGCTGGTTGCTACGTTGAGAGGCCGTTCCAGTGTTTCAGGCGCATGTATGCAACCCGCATTAACCCCATGTAAATCAAGGCTAATATTACCTTCGATATAGCAGTAAGAGTATTACTGATATCAACATTTTCTTCGCGCTTTATCAAAGACACAGTCGTTCTTATTTTCGCTGCGTTTTGAAAATTTTAGTACAACAAACTGTTATATTAAAAACCTAATACAAAAATAAAGTCTACCTTTGTTTATACTTGACTTCGGCGAATGCAGCGAAAATAAGAACGACTGTCTCTTTCTTAAAAGGCAAAGAAATTGTTGACATGTGTAATACTTGTATTGCTATAGCGAAGGTAATATTAACCTTGATTTATATGGGGTTAATGCGAGTGCATACACGTGCCTGAAACATTGGAACGGCCTCTTAACATAGAGGATAAGCCAGTTTCAGCATACCACATTCTTACTACTGCACTAGACTGTTGAGTGCAGTGTGCAAATCAGTTTCTTTTCAAGGGATGAACACTTTCATTAGTTCCTGTTGGCACAGCTTAAAAGTATTTATTGATACTTTATTTTGAATGTTTTTTCCTTTGTTAAGGTATTTTATGGTTTTTTTCATAGAGGAAAATCAATTTTTTTTGTAATTGTGTGAGTTAGGTTAAGAAAAAATGGTAAAGTAGGAAAATCATCCCAATTATTCACACACACTAGTTGAGGGTTGTAATGCCCTCTAAGAGTAATGCAAAATTTAGGCATAGGGACGTGGCACACGTTATTACATAACAAAATCCAGGGAACCTCTTGGTACTTGCTCTGTTTCATTTTACCTAGTAATATTACTTATGAAGTGAGTATTTTATAATCTAAAGAAAATTAATTAATTTATGTATTGGTATTGAATGCCATCGAACAGTTTCACAACCTTGGTAAGGTCCGTCACTATAAAGTAAGCACTTTTTAACACCCTTACAAAAAAACTTTTACAGCAACAGGTGACAATACATATTTACAATGGTGGGAAGATAAGAATTGCTGAGAAAAATATTATTATGTCCAGTTTCATCAACGCATCCCGAACTACGTCTCAACTTAAGTCGAGCATAAGTTTAAGTAAAAATTAATGAAGTATGTGTTTCACCATGACAACAACTTAGTTAGGCCATACTTAGCTAGGCCTCGCTTAAAGATTAATGTTGATAAAATAATAAAGTTGGTACTTCACCGTGATTGTAGCTTGATTTTAAAACCCATTCAGAATAAGAAATAGAAGTAAGAAAGAATAAGAAGAAAATATGTAATTTTATTTACATTTATGATTAGCTTCGTTACATTCAAACTTGGTGTAGCTGCTCTGGTGTAGTATAGCTGCACCAAAGATCTGTCTCGATGTATGCTGGTATAGATATACAAGTGCCGTTGAATGAAACAACTTTTGGCGAACTTTGTGCAGCATGCATCCACTGTGTATAAAGCTTTATCGTACGTTTGAACAGTAAACAAGGTTGTGAAAATAAAAGTGTAAAGGCACTAGTAAACGACTAAAATTAATATACGTTTGTCTCATTGATGAATTTGAAATGTGTGTGGTGATAAGCTCATGGTAGTAACGTAACCTCAAGATTTCATATTTTGATTGTAAGTTAAGGTGTTTTTTTTTCCCTTTTTTTTTTTTTGTAACTTAATTTAGGTCTTATAATAGCATATAGGAATAGTTTTTAAAACTAGCATGCTTATGTGCGAGAGTGTTTTCTTTATAGAATGATCCCATCATTAGGTTGTGTCCAGAATTATATTTTATCAATCGTCTATATCATACAAAAAGCCCAGAATTAGCATCAGTTTCAAAAATTATATCTATGTGCTATTACAAGATACAAAATTCAATAAAATAAGGCTTACATTAAATTCTATATGTGAAGTGTTGAGGTGATATTACTACCATGTGTTAACAACTACTCATATAAAAATTCACTCCTAACATAGACAAACATACATAACTTTTTGTTGTTCACTATTGCTGTTCCACTATCCTCTACAAGAATTGTGAAAATCTTCATTCCACACACACTTTATTTACCAAATCTCCATAAACAAAACGTAACTAATTTAAACTTAGTGTTCATTTACTACACTACACCAAAAGACCAGAAGTAATTTTTTCTGCAAAAATTACACTGGGGTAGCTATACCAGCTTGAATGAAACTGAGTGTAATCACAACATGACTCATATCCTGTTGAATGAAACACATTTTTTTGGTGTAGCTTCACCGGTGCAGTGGTGTAGCTACACCTGCTTGATTTAAAAAAAAAAAAAAAAAAAAAAACAGCTATTATTTCATGGATAGTTTTGAATTGCTAGAAAATAGGAGTGTAGTACAGTATATTTGGTTTTTAATTTACACATACGGCCAGTATTCATTTTCATTCTAAATCTCGCAGAGAAGTAGGTTTCATCAAATTCTTCAAACAAATCTGGCACCAGCTGAAATATTCGTGGTGGTGCAGACATTCCACACCGTCAGCAATTTTTTCAATCTCGAAAACGTAATTAACCTCCTCAGCATATGCTTCCACTTCTTCCATGGCATCAATTATTTTGTTTATGTTTTTAGGCTGTGCTTAAGAATTTAGGTCTTTGATTTTGGGCGCCTAACTTTAGGCAAGGCTTAAAATATTTAAGCTGCGCTTAACTGTTGGTGAAACGCTGTACCATGTTAGGCCAGCCTTACATCACATTAAGTCATGCTTAAATTTTAGGACACGGTGAAATTGGCCATTAGTGTTTTAAAAGTTGTCATTTTACCATGAACTGCTTAGAAAGGTACACTGGGAAAAGGAGAAAGAAGTTGATCATGGTCTGAAGGGAATCGGTCTGGGTATGAGGGAATTCGCATTAACTTCATAGATGGTATTCAGAGAATTTGTAATTTCGAAGGCGAGCACATTCCAGTATCTGTTTGCGAAATGACTTTCCAAACTGAGTGGTTTGTCAGTTTTCTGAGCTTTTGACTAATAAACAATTTTCAGCTGTATATTATATTGTGTCTGAAATGAAAGGGTTTTCGTGAACATATTTTTGCACCTAATGACTTTGCTTGATACATGCTAGAAGTAACTTTGGAGTTTAGGTACTGAACACTGGTTGCAAGAAAAACTCATAAAGAACTTTATAAAATGCAGTGATTTGTTTGTTATAGTCCATCTCATGTAAGAATGCCACTTTTTGACAGTTGTGTTTGCATTTGTTTTTACAACAATTTCCATGAAATAAAGTGTTTTTCTCTGCAACAATAGATTTTTACACAAACACTCTCAGTTGGCTCTCAAAGTATAGAGTCAATAAAAGTGAAAAGTATTTTCCTGTAGAAATTAGTCACATGATAGTCTTTAAAAAAAAATGGAATTCTTACATGAAACAGACTATAGGTTTTAATTTTGTTTATCAAGAACCTGGCAACCTTGTAAGTTTTGTCTTATCTAAGTAATTAAAGTGCTAATGTAATCAGCAGAGAAAACATTAAAAGTTATTTTTCAGTTAATAACATCATTATCATTAATAGTTACATTTAATCATTGTCCTTAAATTACCTTTTTTCTTATTTGGTTGTGCATGTGATAATAATTTTTCAGTTTGATACAATTGTTATTAAATATTTATGGAATGCGCACCACATATTTACAAAGCAATGTGCATTTCATTTACAATTTGATTGCTACATTTTATTTTTCTTGACAACATAAATAAATTGTATATAATTCATGTGACAAATTAACAGTTAACAGTGTGTGTGCAGCAGACCGCAGTTGTGCGAGAATTGTTGTAAAATATGCTCAGCTATGTCATGCTTCCTCTGTGTGTGTGTGTGTGCGTATGAAATAAAACTGAGCACCTGAAACTAATGTAGGTTTTCTTATTTCAGTTCCCAGTGATGTAGCACTTCTGTTTATGTAATATACAAGGGTCAATGTAAAATGTACATAGTCCTGTTTGTAATCGTAATGTGATTGTTTCTTGGGTGACCAGATTTTCTAACACGAAAAGAAGGCTAATTGCCAAAAATTTGTAGTTAAATATAGTCAACTTGAAGGCATTTCACGTTACGTACAGTATATACAAGGTAATGCCATTCAAAAGTTGAAAAGAGCACTAAATATTACATTCACAGGTTGATAAACAATACGTAGTTAGAAAATTTTTAAAAATTCATATTTCTTTGACAACTACAGTACATTGTGTATTTTAAGTACAAACCATATAATTGATGACAATTGCCAAACTATTTATTTAAGTGTCTATGTCACTCAGCTTGTTAATTTTTAAAAAAAATTTTCCTGGTTCAAGATTTTATGAATATTTATTTGAAAATTTGATAACAGGGTGCAGATAATTACCAGAGACCTTAAAATTTTGTGAACTCATTTGAGGTGACAATATTTACATGTCTGCACTACTTTTACAATTGGGTCTCTATTTATAAACCGTGCCTTTACAAATTTTGGACCAATAGCAAATCTGTACAGTAACATTCACAGACTCTAGAGCTACCTTGCCACGTGTACAACTGTCCACTCACTGGAGCAGTAGACAATATACAAGTAGCTGAGGACAGGCTGTACACAGGACTGTGGAGTCCAGCCGGCTGGTCGTTGACCCAGATAAATTTCTCTGTTTCTACTAATTACCTTACTGTTAATATTAACTGCATGTTAACCTGCGTAAAACAACATGCTGCACGCATACAAAAAGGACAAATCAACGATTACCATCTCCATAGAATACAAAACATACTATGTACAGTTATCTTGTAATATGTACATTACATATGAACTAGTAAAGCGTAATTGTGCAACACTAAGTGCTGGTTTCACCACAATGGATTCTCAATCAGAAAAGAAAATAAGTTAATATATCTAGGAGATTTTACACGATTGTGTGAAATTGAAATACGTAATGACTGAAAGCTGTTATAGTACATTGTCATTGTGGCATAAAAGACTGAGACATGCTGGATTCAAATCAGTTAATAAACTCTCATCTGCTGGAAAAATTTCTCTATGTTCCAACTCTAATATGAAATTATGTGTTGCTTGTATTAAAGGAAAAATTACTATAACAATTTTCAAAGGAACAAGAAAGAGAATACAGAAAGTATTGGAATTGATACATACAGATATATGCGGACCTATTTCTCCTGATATTATGGATGGCATGATATACTTCATAATGTTCATTGATGATTATTCTCATTATGCAGAAGTACGTCTTATGAAGAACAAGAGTGATGCTGTGATGATATTTGAAAACTTTGTGGCAAGAATGTGAAATTTGGCTGTAACATGAAAATATTTAGGCTTGATGGAGGAACAGAGTATGATAAGATACAGAAAATATGTACTGCGTAAGGAATGGTCTTGGAAAGAACACCACAATACACTCCTGAGCTGAATGGAGTAGCAGAAAGATTTAATAAGACGTTATATGATTCTGCGAGAGCTTCTTTATTTGATTCTAGCTTGGACAAAGAATTCTGGAGAGAAGCAGTACTGCATTAAGTTGTTTGGATGTGACGCATATGGAAGACTTCCAAAATAACTGATTACATGAAAGTTTGAACCAAGAACTATCAAAGTAAAGATGTTGGGACATGCACCAATCTGATATAGACTTTGGGTTGAGGACAATAACAGGATAATTATTAGTAGAGATGTTCACTTTGTGGAACTTTACTATGAAAGGAAGAGAAATATTTAAAGAAATTTGAAAGTGGGATGAAGGAACAAAATCAAGAAAATAACGGGAAATATTTGTCAGAACTAGATGTAGTTCGACAAAACAATAATGAAAAAATACAGTATGATTCGCAAATGAGAATGAGAAAAAAACCAAACTGAATGCAGGATTCTAAAATATATTCTGCTGAATCATTTGAAAATATTCCTCATAAAGACGCATATGACAATGAATGGAACTCCGCTATAGAAAAAGAAAAAAAATTATATAATACGAAACAAAACATAGATAGTTGTTGAAGATCATGGAGAACCTCGAATTGATGCAGTTTGGAAATTTAAAGTAAAAATAGATGAAAATGGAAGACAGATAAAAAAAGCACGATTGGTAGCAAGAGGCTGTAAGCAAGTTGGAAGTACATATGATGAAGTGTATGCACGTGTGCCTAGAATGGAAACTATAAGAACTGCATTAGCCAAGGCAGTTAATGAAAATCTTGAAATAGATCAGATGGATGTAAAAGCAGCATATCTTCACAGCATATTAAAGGAAGATGTATTCATGAAGATAACTGAAGGATTTGAGAATGAGGGAGGTTTATGTTAACTAGAAAAGGCACTGTACGGACTGAAGCAAGCATCACTCGCCTGGACGATTAGATTTTCTGAATGTATGAAAAGCATTGGTTTCAGAAACTCCTGCGTTGATTATTGTTTTATATAAAAGAGACTGCTGAAGGTGATATGTTTGTGATCAGTTATGTCGATGATATCATTCTAATTGGTCGTACAATGATAAATTAAATAAAATCTTAACTCAAAATTGAGTTGGACATTGGAGCAGTGAAGACATTTCTTGGACTAAGAATATAGGTGACAGTCAGAAAGGTCATTGGCTGACTATTGATCAAACTGAATACAGTAGTACCCCGATTTTACGAGAGTACATATTTCCTGAAAATACTGTCGTAAAATCGAGGGTCTCATAAAATCGGGGTTTATGAGTCCCCGATTTAACGAGACCCTCAATTTTACAACAGCACTGTCAGGAACATGGACTGTATTAATATCTGACGCCGTAAAATCGAAGTTAAGCTATAAATAGTGAAAACAGCAATTTCTTAATTTTTTTTTTCATTAAAAAAATTTTTTAGACAAAGATTTTCTGACGGTTCCTGATGATAGCCTCGTAAAATCGCTACTTCGTACAATTAGGTACCCATAAAATCGGGGTTCTACTGTACGTATCGAACGTTATAAATCATTTTGAAATGGAAAATGCAAAGGAAAACCTACTCCATATGAGACTAGGTTAAAACTAGAAACATGTGAAAACAATGAGAATGACTTGCAATTGAAAACTAAATATCAAGAATTGATAGGTTCTCTGAGTTATGTAATGGCAGGGAGCAGACCTGACATAATCTTCATTGTTAACTATCTTAGTCATTTTCAGAAACATCTGCAGAAAGAACACTTCACCGGTGTGAAAAGGGTACTGAGAAATCTCATTGAGACTGAATATTATGGACCTATCTTCCACGAGTCAAAACCTGCACAGTTAATTGGATGTACAGATGCTTCTTGGGGTGATAGAGAGGACAGGAAAAGTACATCAGGTTACTTACTGTTTCTGGCTGGGTAAATGTCTCAGTGCATGGAAGAGACAGAAACAAAAATTTATCAGCTTATCAACTTGTGAAGCCAACTATATTAGCCTGGCAAGTGGTGCTCAAGAAGGAATTTGGTTGAAGAATGTATATGATGAACTCAAAACAGGAAATAAATATGAAGCTATAAAAATTTACAAAGACAATCATTCAGCCATAGCAATATCAAAAAATGTAGAAATCAAAAGTTCAGAACATATTGATATCATATAATCATTTTGTTAAGGAGCTTATATCAAATGCAAGAATCAGCATTGAATATGATGATACAAAAAATCAAATTGCTGATATTTTTACCAAGATTCTGTACTCTTGTAGACTTGAAACTTCGAGAATTGCTTGGCATAGTACAGATGAAAGAAGTGTGAAATTATGAGGGAGTGTTGATTAATGTTATTTCACATATTCTATGAACGTGTGTTCTCTAAACAAGAAAAACAAACACTTGGTTTTATAGTTTTTGTAGTTTAAATAAAGGAATTATTTGCTAGTAAACGATTTTATTATAAGCTCGAATGTATTAATTTCAACATTACAAAAGACATATTTTTATCATGTTGCAAGTGGTCACTGTTTTGTTAGAATAATTTTTTTATGTGAATTCTTTTAGTGATTGTTGGTATTGTACCCCAACCTAGCCTACCGTAACTTTTTTTTTCAGATTGTGGCCGGAAAAGTTAGTTTGTTTTGCACATGCTGTATGTCACATTGGTAATGTGCTGTGTGGCTATTTCGTCACCATGACCAATAATTTCACTTGTAAAAAAAAATAAGGTTAGAATTCTAGTAACGTAGGCCTACTGCATAACAATAAATATTTCACATGCAGAGACACATTGCAGTGATTCTAAAACTTTTTAGGGCAGGAAAGAATAGATTTTGTTTGAATGTGTTTACGACAGATGTGGGCAAATGAAATGTTTCTTGTATACAAAGTACTAGGTTCTTAAAAATTCCTTCCTTGGTAGTGCCTTCTGCTGCAAGAGTCGATCAATGTATTTTTTGGCACACTGAAAACGGAAAACTTCTCTTTCTAGTCGGGAACAACAAAATGACTGGGCATTGTTAAAATTGTCTAAATAAATTTCAAAAATGTATGCATTGTACACTGCATAAAGTCATATACTACGCTCCTAAAACAGTACATAATAATTTTTCAGACAATTAATATAAACAGTTCCACACGCATGCCAATGTATTTATGGATACAAAATGTATATCTACTTTACCAGCTTACCAAATTAAGATATTTTTATATAAATAATTGTAAAAATTGTATCACCACCTGATGTAAATAAGGCAAATATTCCACTAAATTACTACTAGCGCCCGGCGACAAAAAGGAAGTCACTTTCTCTTGCTGGGGAGCATTACGCAGTGTCAAGATCACTTCTTCTTAGACATGGTCATAGGAATCTGTGGTATTTTTTTTGCATAAAATGATTAAATCTTAGTGTGATTTGTTCTTATCACACACAGTCGTTAACCGAATACTCTTCTTCCTTTACAAATTATGAAAAAAATTGTTGATAAATTTTTATTCTCTCTTGTTTATAATGTATTTATTTACGCTAAACACTGCAGTCCAAATGCGTAAAAAAAACTACTGTAATGATTTATTCTGTGCCAAAAAGCTATTAGACAAAATGTTTAAGATTAATACTTGAATCCTGGCCACTGCCTTTTTGTTTCATCCAGTTGTGCATAAGTTGAGTAGTTAACTTCACTTAATTAAACCAATTCAGTTAACTGCTTTATTTATGTGGTGGAATAAAATGTTTTTGTTCACAGTTAAATACCGAGTTAATGTTTAAACTTTGTTTAGTTGAACCAAGTTAAGTGAAACTGTTGTGAAACCGGCCCCTAAGATAATTTTATAAAAATTGAAATCTAAGATAAAAAGTATTTTTTATCAGAAAAAAATAACATGTATTAAAAATGTGGTACACAAAATATGCACAAAATTTAAAAATGTAATGTTTGTATAAAGTTATGTTGCCAGTAATACCACTGACTCTTAATTTGAGATACAAAAATTAACAAAGCATAGAAGGCGACAGAGGCACTTGAGACAGACAGCAAAAAATGTTTAGTTTTAGGATGCATGTCTCGGCTTTACGTAAATATTACATTAAATTGTGATTTTTTTATACAGTACTTTATTGTTACAGTGAGGTTTTTATTTTTAAAAATTATAAATGACGTAAAATTAAAGTTATTAGTTTAGTGAAAAATGGAAGACATTTGCCGAACAATTAGCTAAAGAAGCAGGCCTACATTACGTAATTTTTTTTTGTGAATTGCATCATGCAGGACGACACATACAAAAATATTGTCCTACAAAAGTAGGACATCCAGATACCATGATTACTACAGCACCAGGAAACTATTAGGTTAGAAAAAATAGTAGTATGTTTTTCTAAATGAACTGTACTTTATTTAACAATTTTTGTGTCATTCTTTGCTTTGTCAAAGAAACCTTCTGGATTAAAGAAGATGAAAAACTCTTATCTACTAACAGCAAACCATGCCCTAACTTACATAAGAAATTCAATTTTCACAGAGGTTATTTTACACTTGTTATTGCTTTTGCTGCAGAAGTAAACAGTTTAGTACAAGTATTCCTTTGTCTTCTACAGTTTTTTACATTGTGTAAATCTTTGTAAGTTATATCACTCTCACATTAACCTAAATCATTGTAAATGAAATTACAATTATGTGTCAAAACAAAGAAATATCTAATACACTTTTATCTGTACAGGCTTTTGGTGTGAACGTCTGTTAAACCATGACCATTCAATGTGCTAGTTCTGTGTTATATTAAATTAAAATTTTGGAAATTTTAAAGAAATGAGAACTGAATTTTTACCGATCTGATTTGTTCTCTTTGGTAACATCCACACAAATTATGACTATGTGACACGTATAACCAGTCTGCTGACACTAGAAGGAATAGGTACTTTCAAGTGTTTTTGTTAGCTAAAACAATATTTATTAATACTCTGTGTAAATTTAAGAAAATAATAGATAATCCCTATGTGTTTATGAAAAAAGTAATGTGAATTCAATTAATGTTAACAGGAGTGGCAAAACATGGTCATATTTCAAGGGAAGCAGTATTAGACATGGTCACATGTATTTAAGGTGTCTGTAGAGGACAGGTTGTGTTAAATGTTCTGTGTTTCTTGCATGCTATTGGCTAGAGAATGTGCATGACCATACCAGTTTAATGGTTCCACAGGCAACTGCACAGCTTGGAACACATCCACACTTTGCTACTGGTTAGAAGTATCAATATTGCAGTGGCGATGCGTGACCTAATTTGAAAGGCAAGCTACTAACCATATTTGCAACTACCTACCAGGATTTTAGCGTCGTTTAAATGTGTATAATGGGTGTGGGGGGGGGGGGGGGGTTACGAGCTTAAAACTTGAAATTTTTTTTTTTAACGGAAGAGATAAACAATAAAACCGACCAAAAAGCATATTCCATGGTAGCAAGCGTGGCAGCCAGTTTAGCAAGCAACTGACATGACGGAAATCGTAACGGCGGCTGTCAAGGTATCAGGTATCGCGTCAAAGATTCTTTATCAGGATGCGTGAAGGCAATATGCCGGGATATCTGATACCTTAAGATAAAACCAAGGAGCTAGCCATGGGGTGGGTCAGATTGTCATGTTACTATCAACAGAATGCCGCGTTGGCAGTGGCGTCATGTAGGGGGGAGGCAAAGGCCTCACTCCTGGATTTAGGATATGTGTGTGTATTACATATATGTATTTTTTATTTACATAACGTAAGCACATAAAAACGAAGTATTATTATTAAAGTTTCTAATTTATACGTGCTTAATTAATAAAAAAGATGCAACAAGGTCACTGTCGCCAAAAAATATCTCCCCCCCCCCCAAATAAAAACTGAAACGACAAACCCTGCTCGTTGGAGAATCACGGCTGGTGATGTGGCCGATGTTCGAGGCCATTGACTATAGAGTTACAGCATGTGCATTGTAATTTATAATCGTCACTTATAAAGCCTTCGTTTAAAATCCTGCCATCAACACTGTTGAACGATTTTTGTATTTTTTCATAGAAAAGCTTTGGAATCCTAACTGCTAATAAAGCCTCAGTAATACTAACTTTGCAAAATTGCATAATTTTCAAAGTTAGTTGTAGTATTGTTTAAGGCTTCCACAACTGAGTTTCCAAAATGTTTCATTGTAAAAGTGGCCTACAAAAATATTACAGTCAACAATCGATCTGACAAGGATAGTTCAGATTTGTTTATGAGAACTGATCACGAAGTTAATTCTGCAACATTTACAAAAAATCCGAATAAAGAGATATTTTGAATAAGATTACAAACATGCTGAATTACGCAAATTTCACATGTCGGCCTACCTTCTCTGATGAGGTCACAGCTTTGCCGAAAAGTAAAAACACTGCTGGAAAAAGGTTTAGCACGTAATCCACACACACAACACTTGCATCCACGTTTTCGTTTCATCCATTTTATGTATCCTGGATTTTAGTCTGGCAAGATAATTTTAAATCCCAAGTTTAGATAGCGCAACAACGAAATTAAATAAAATCTATTATATTCACTTGACAGTATTACCGTGCAGTGCGGGAACTAGTCAACACATTGGATTCGTGTAAATTGTAAAACCAACTGCCGGTGACCAGTGTCGCCAACTGAAGTCTATAGAAAACCACTAACGGCACTTGAATAATCACCGGAGACCTATCTGATCAATAGAAAAGAAAATGTCCAATTTACTAATGCCAGTTTAAACACTCTTCGCCTGCCTGTTTATCAACGCATAAGTTACAAAACTTGACCGGTAATGCATTATCTGAAATCATAATAACTGGTATCAAAACAACTAAAGTGGCTATTCTGCTAGGTTCGGCTATATTCGTATCACTTCGGAGAGAAAGCACTGGAATCGTAGCTTCTAACATAGCGTCACTTAGCCAATCCCCTCTCGTGTTCCCTCCACCCGGCCATCCCTCCAGCCCCTTCATTCACCCGATTGCTATCACGGCAACTCTACCCACTAGAAGCGTTATTGGAAGCGCTTTTAAACAGCTTGCTTTGGTTGTTTACGAGTTCTTATCTTTTAACTGGCCGTATTGTAATCCGAGCGGAGTTTGTAAAAGATACATCTATCTGCACGAGTCATAGTTAGCTTCTAGTAGAGACAAGGTTACAAGTAAATATTTATTATAATCAGAGAATTGTCAGGAAGCTGCCTGGGCAAGCACTGCTTGCCTTGCTTACCCTGACGAGACACCACTGCAATATTGTAGAAATTGCAATTTTTAGCAAATCAAGCTTTCTCCCTACAGGTAAAGTAGTACAAGTAAAGAATATCAGTACTATATCTCAAGTACAGTATAATGAACTTTAATACAAATGTGTTCATAACACCCCCTTTTTTTTTTTTTTTTCAGATAATTTGTTTTGTCAAACACATACATTTTATTGACAAAGTTAATTATTACATGATATTTGCAGTGAATGTTCTACATCGCCTGTGTGGCGCGGAAGGATAAAACAAACACTCATGTACACAGTGTTGCCTACTTGCTAGGCTCTTTATCACCACGCCCAAACTTCATGTGTTTTGCCCAGAAACTATACGTCCTAGACAGTTGTTAAAAGACTTTTTTAAGTACTAAATTCACTTAACCTAGTACCAGTAATTCACTTTTAGTTGTTAAGATTATCCTGATATTAAAAAATTGTAAGCAATTTAAGGGTGGCCACCCCTTTCTTTTTCGTAAGGGCCGAAAGTATCAACCGCGCTTGCTGTTGAATTGTCTGACACATTAACTTGAAGTAATATTTTGAATATTGTCAGTTTACGGCGATCAGTTTTTGAATTGTGTGGAAATGAAAGTTTTAAAATATGATTTTCAAAGGCAATTTACTCCCTTAATATTAGGGTTTCGTACAAATTATGTTATTTACTTCCTGGTTTATTTTTAGGTGATTTTTGTGAACAATGTCAACAGTTAAAACTACACACTTTAGAAAAGCTTGCTTGTAACTCTCCATACCTACACAGTGAAACACAATTATTACAAACTGCAGTAATACAAAGATCTCATTAATACAAAGTGGTTTGTATGCAAAATTAAATATTAGTTTCCTTGGTCAATAAAAATTTTCTGTAGACGCAAAACGGTGCACTGTAATATCTACTGTTAAAAATATGCTATTGGTATGGTAAAATGTTTGAATTTTGGAGGAAAAACAGTGTGAAATATATTTTTGAACACAAACTTCAGTATATTGAAACCTCTGCTGCAAACCTTAACGGACCATAATTATTATAGTTTGTAATAATGTTTTATATTAACAAGTGTTTGCACAAACAAAACTTGAAATTTAGTGAAAGGGACGAGTTTCCAGCAGTATTTGGCAGATAAGAGGAAGTGGGCAAGGTAATAATGTTGCTCCTAGGTAATTAAGGAATAGACAATGCACATATTGGTCCATTTTCTTAGATATGCTAACAGTAAGCTAGCATATTATACCTGAAATAAAGTTATGAATTGCTGAAAAGAAGCAAGAATTACTTTTGTGATATGCAGTGTTTCACGTGACAAAATGCATGAATTTCGTGAATTGAAAAATTCTTGGTAGCTCTGCTATCTCATGACAGAAGCATCCACTGCCGCTAACCTCCATAAATCCTCGTTTGAGGCATCGTTTATGTTATGGCTACTAATTACCTGTATGTAACATACAGTAGACTATGTATGTTCAGTGAGTATCGGCGCTAAAATAGAAGATACGTACCATTAAGTACTTTGAATTTCAATGAAGTTGCATCATTTCAGTAGTACTGCTGCATAAAACAATTCTTATTAAGATATAATCAACATAGTCAAAATGTGTTTCAGGAAACATAAAATACCATAAACTGGGTAGGTCTATGCTTTTAACCAGCAAGCATAGATTTACACAACAAGAAGATACAGTGCCAGTATTATTTTTTAGGACATTTAGTGAAGAGAAGCTGAGTATCTTGGAATTATATACAGTTAATTTGCTAAAAGCAAGCAATGATCACTAATACGTACATTGCCAAGCAGCACGGGACAAAATATTTTGGTTGATGTAAAGTACACTACTCAGTTTACAATACCAGTTTATCATCTATAAAATGTTTATATTATTTTTTTTTTAGCTTGATCGACAACTGGAAAATATGTATAGTAAAATAAATAAGGGCACAGGAAAATAATGCCAAATAATTTCAAAAAATTTTGTACGTAATACAACATTTATTTACAAAAACACACATCTCATACATACACTTGGCTGAAAATGATTGAAATTCTGAGAATCCATCACACACCTCTGTTGCCACTTTAAGTGTGCAGTCACATGAAAACAGTAGCACCATTTGGAAAAAGTACATAAAATTTGTTGTCATTTTAAACTTCAGGTACAGTTCCTTTTTATTTGTGCATATTTTTATGTGACTGTACACTTCCAAAAATCAGCTCAGTTGCTATTTAACATGAAAGAGTAATTCATTTTGTAATAGCAATACTGTGTTATTTTGTGTTGCTTGTTTATTTAACTGGTACTTCCTCACAAAGGTAAAAATGTTCATAATGTCTTGTTTGATAAAGGAAAATAAAATATAAATATAGAAAGATGGAAAACGATAGCACATGACACATGTCTAAGAAAAGAAGTTCTGTATGCTAAAGTGTACCCGTCAGGAATAATGTGATTAAATGTGAATCCAAAATATTGACACAAGAAGCAACAAAATGGCAAAAACAAGATAAATTTATAACACACTAAAATTAACCTAGATAAATAAATACCAACAATATTCCAGCAGTCAAAAACAAATTATAATTTTATGTACATTAACCTTTACTGTCTAGTTTAACTGAGCTGTGAAACACGTTCCTGTGATCAGCTTTACGGAAGGTCTGCCTCGTCAGTTTGATGATTTAACAAGACACTGCAGCAGCATACTGCGCTAGCACATTTTTGTTTTACACTTCTCTTCTGATCCTCACTTCCTGAGGCCCAGATTCCTCAGTGTCTTCAAGTCCAAATCACCATAGTAGTCTTCGCTGTGGGAGTTTTTGGGGAAACACACACAAAAGTCATGTTAATCACTTTGCCATTTCATTGTTAACCTACTGTGGCTGTTATTTTTACCAAATAATTGAGCAATGTAAGATTTTAGTGTGAAAGCATGCCATAAGTTATGAAACATTTAGTGGTTTAATTTTGGTAGTCTGTAAAACTGGTGAAGTATTGTTTATAAGGTTTTGGTTGTTTTGGGAAAAGGAATTTTAAAAACTGTTATTTTTAATTAATTTGCTGTGAAGAGTAGTAGAATTATAATTGTGGCCTGAAATTGTAAACAATTAAACAAAAATTTACAGGGGAAGCCTTTGCATAAATACAAAATATTTCTTGACTGAGAAACTTGTCATATAATTTCATTTTTTAAAAGAATATTTACTACAAAATAAATTGGTCATCATACCTCAGATAATCACAGTCTTCAAGTTTTAGTCACAACATCTCCGTCCTGTACTGTCAGCATGCAGAACTACAAGTCGTACATGCGTGCGAGCGACAACTACAACTCAAGTATTTCTTTTCGTCAAATGAGAAACGTTCTAGCTTGACTATGATATAAATGGGTTTACTGAGGTTTCGTAAGTGTGAGAAGTATAAAGCACTGAGCAAGAAATGAGAGAAAGAAGTTGGGAAGACATTGTTTCTGGTGGTTGTACCAAGTGTGTTAGTTCAACGAGGCGGCGCGCAACAGGAAGAGGTCTGCACTAGGCGGCAGAGCAGTCTTTATCGCACGACAGATAGTTGATGGCGGGAGACATCTCGTCTATGCTGCATCTTGTGGGGCAGGACGGGGGTTCTGGGGAGGACGGGGCTTGCTGGCGGACTTGGGTGCGGGAACGTTGCGGGTCTGGCCGCTGGTATTGAGGCCGGCCAGTAGCTCACTCTTGCGTATCGTCTTCAGGTCCAGGTCACCATAGTAGTCTTCGCTGTGGATGATGGCCAGAGGTGTTAGGGGCAAGGCCACAGAGACAGCAAGTGAAGAGAGAGGGAAAGAAAAGAGAAAGAGACCACAATAAGTACACCTGCCCACACTACCATGGAGCATGCAAAAGGATAGATACATACATTATACTGTCAATTATAACAAGTGTTAACAATTTAATAATTTCTATACATGTTATTGCACAGTATTATTCTTAACATATGTACATTTTTACATACAGAGTACATTTTGACAGTTACCTAATATTGCTCTATATAGATTTGGTTCCCAATTCTGATAACTTTACGTATGCTGACCCATAAAAATCTGTTTGAATGTTGTCTGGTGAAGTGAAACTGCACCAGCTGTTTATTACTGTAGGAGATCTGCAGCAGACTTATATTTCATTACATTTTAAGATAATATAATCTGTAGCTGAAGAAAATTTTTAGCTAAGTCTTATTATCTGTCCCATTATAAATTTAGTTCTCGTGGCTGAAGTTTTTTCTGATACATTACACAGTATATTCCTTACAAGTATTCGTAAAAACGATAGTAACTTTATTCCCAATTGCAAACAATTTGTGAAAGTACACTATTCATAAATTAAATAATTGCATTTACTTCTAAATGCTTCTGCATCTCATGAACAAATAATTTTATGACTTATACTTAACTGTGTTTATATAAATAAAATCAAATTTTAAAATGAAATAAAATAAATGAGGTATGTAGTGACCACGTGATTGATCAGTTGCTACTTTAATAAATCATAAACATGTAGTTGACATTATTTTCGTAGCAATATATAGGAATTGTATTGTTTCACTGTTTTAATTTTATCAAAGATGTATAATACTATCGTTTAATCTAAATGTTGATAAAAATATTAAAAATTGGTTTACGTATAAAAAATTACTATAAAGTAATTTTATAACATACTTTAACTACATGTTAGGTTTTTGAAAAGAAATTGATAAATAAGAAAACAATGCATTTTGTTTCATCATTATTAGAATTGGATATAATTTGTATTTTCAACTTTCTGTGAATGATGATTTTGAAGTGTGAGCAAATAAACCTTTTCAAACTACTGTACTACTTTATATTTGATCAAAAGTTAAATTGTCCTTATAGAATAATTTTTTTTTTTTGTAATTGTTACAGCAAACACAAAACATACAATTTATTTTGCAATTTTGGTAAATAACATGATTTGACTGTTCACTACCACTTAATAAAAGAAAAATCTTTCATAAACTGTCAGATTGGATGCATGCTTATACACACACAAACTTATTATCTACGTAATGTGAGGCATATTTACAAGATGTATTGTAAAGCAATCATAATGAAATCTCAAAATCTGTAACAAATTGCTTTGAAAGTTTTGTACATATCATTTTGTAATATTTGGCATATTCAGAAAGATGATCACGTAAACTGGTTTTTCTTCAGAAAGTAGAAAAAAATAAAGAGTATGGCAAATTGATGTTGCTATCTTTTTACAAGTCCTGTATTGCATTGCTGTATCTTTATTAAAGTGCGAGGTGTGGTTCGACAGAATCCAGATAGGTTCCGGAGGAAGTTAAAGTTTTTTTAGATCAAAGTTAACAAATGAAAGGATTGAAGTGGTGTTAGGAACAACGGGAAGATGTGCTGAAAGAATGCAGAACCTCCATGAGTACAGGTGCAGGCATTCTGATTTTCGTTCCACAGCTTTTACTTAAATAACTTCACGCTAATGTGGCGTGGTTTCTCACTACAGGTTATGGCCGATACCGTTACCATATTCTGTCTTTTTGAGCCATTTATTGTCCCTTGTGACCACTGTTGACGCAGTGTTAAGTTCTGCATCGATATAGTGTATTCGCAGTCAAATGACAAACCAAAAAAAAAAAATATTGATTTTTAAAAATTTTAATTTTGAGTTTCAGCATTTTTTTAAAATTCAAATAATTTTTATTATTTATTTTTATGAACATGTTATTGTAGCCTGCAATGTCTTTATCCACTGTAATTTTTTGAGTTTGGTATATCAGTTGGTTTTAGTGTGGTCGTTAAAACGGAAACATGCAAAATATGACTTTAACAAGCCATTACGCGAAAACTATGACAGATAAAAAAATTTCATAAGAGCCAAATTTGGTCACATTTTGTGTCTAAAATAATAAAAAAATGTCTGGTGCAAATAAAAAATAAAATAATGGTGACGAAAATTGCGGTAGACAGCGCCCTTAAATTACAGTATTATCGCTGAATGTTTCGTAGTTGCGAGCTATCAGCTAGAAGACTGCAGGCAAGTTCAGTTACTTGCGTCTTGAGGCGGTTGCACCTAGCGCCCTACATTTCCAGGCCTCAGACACTCAAAATACGGCCACCCAGGCAGCCAACTTAGCCGTGAACACTCCGCCCAAAAATAATTGGTACCATGCTTCTGTTAAAATAGGTAAGTTACAGCAATCCTGTTTGGTTGTTGGTACTGTTTAGAAGAAATAACTTCTTAGTTCTTTCTAGAAAACAAACTGTTGTAGGAACAACCCAGATAGTTCCGAGACAACCAAACTGGATTGGTAAGGTAAGTTCATGGCTTATGTTAAGAAACCATCCTAGTATTCTCCTGCAGCGATCACGAGAAACAAATGCAAACCTAAATCAGGAAGGTTAGAGCCGGGAATCAAACTCGGTTCGTTCCGAATGCGAGTCCAATGTGTTACTGTCTTAACAGAAGCATGGTACGTAGAGCAGTAGGTACTTTCTTCCTCGGTGCAGCATGTACAGCGGAGAAGAGGCGGATGAGGTACGTACCAGCCAGGAACGTCTTCAGGGTCCTCGCAGTTGCCGGTGCCCTCAGAGTCGCCGATCTTGAAGACGGTGCCGATAGGGCAGCCGTACTCCCTGGCCACGCCCTCCATGCAGATATAGTACTTGCGACAGTCCTCGGGGTGGGCATGTCTGGAGAAGGAGCCTCCGGCTGATGCGATCTCTCCAGCCGCCGGGCAAGAGAAGCCGTTAGCCACCTCTGTCATCATACAAACAAGCGGTGCTTAGACTCCGTACATGCCACTGGGTCGTCTCCTCTCACATAACGGACTAATGTGAAATAACGACTGTGTTTCTTGTATTTTATACGGCAAATCCTCTAATGTAATATATGCAAATATTCTTCAATACAAAAACTTCTCTGTTCCTGCAGAAATGTGTGTTGTAGACATTATTGTAGAATAATAATAATATTTTATGGAGAGGGTACCCGAGTACCGTAAAATGGGGTGACTCGGGACACGTGGGAGATCTGGGACTTAAAAAATACTTTCCTCATATATGACATCATTTAGAAAGTAAATTTACGAGGGATATATACCAAATTATGAATGTCGGCATGAAATTAAATTAGTTTTCACTACCTGTCTAAACACAGAAAATAAACACTGTGCAATATGTCCCGAGTCACCCTATTTTACGGTACTGGGCGCTCGTAGGCACTTGCTTGCTCTGGAGGATGACATGGAATGGGAACATACAATGGAGAAGTGCTGGAATGATAAAGACGGGGAAAATGGAAGATCCTCGAGACAACTCGCCGACCAGTTGGATCGTCCAGCTCGATTACCACGCCCCGCCGGGGATCGAACCCGGATCGGCTTGGTGGAGATGAGTGGGCTTGCCAGTGCACCAACCGCGGCCCAAAATTGTAGGCAAGGGCATCGTTTAGAACAGGCGCTATTTTGCAGATGCAATTTTCATGGCCTTTGGCCAGATATTAGGACGAACTTGTAGGTAAAGCATGGCGAATGTTTTAGGGCGAGGGTTTTCGAATTAAGAGATGGAAAGGGGAAGGGATAATCCCCTTTATTGATATGTGTAAAACGTTTTTTATGGTTATAACAATGTTATGCGGCTGAAGGTTGTCTACCCATAACCCAATCTCTCGTTATATTTACAGAAATAGTTGATTTCACCTGAATAAACTACACCATATTGTTAAAATAATGAACAGAGTTTCATCTCACTAAAGCCTGCTAATACTCTGTCTGTATTTTTCCCTCATCTCTGGATTTGGGTCGTTTTGCAACTGTAAAACTTTGTTAGAAGCATAGCAGGCCTCCGTAGCGTAGTCGGCTAGGCGCCGGTCTACGGAGCGAGAGGTCCTGGTATCGAATTCTGGCATGGCTACCGTGTTGTTCCTTAACCTCATCGGCTCCTAAGATCTCGTATTTAAACGGCCGTGAAACCTTCTCACCTCATCTCATCTTAGAAGCGTAGATGATGTCAGGCGATTCCGTAGACTAATTTGTAAGGCGCATTGACAATACACCCAACCTTGTATAAGTTTCGAGAAGAAAAATGTAAAATGCGCGATTACACAGCAACACTACACTACAGTAATAACTGTTGAAGTGTCGACAAATATTTACGCCGTGATCACTAGAGTACTTCTTTTTCACATTCATAATTTGCCTAACTGATTGCGGCATGAATAAACGTAAACAAAAAATGTAACAAATAATAAAATTCAACGTTGCAACTGATGTCGAGTCTTAAGGAAGTTCATGTGATGAAAAATCGTAATTGTATATTTGTATAAAAGTGTATTAGTTTAATAGACGTTACTCGTGACTACACTTTCCTCATTAAAAAAATGTAGTCTACCAGTCTTCCCATAGTAGCATTTCACTGTTTCCAATTTTTCATGTTTTTACTTTAGACACCCCGAAAAACTACAAACAAAATAAAACGAACCTAAAAGTTACGGGCTACAGCTTAATGTACGTAAAAACCAATTACAAATAAATAACTTTTGAAGTCTGAAATCTACAAATTTGTATTACTTTTAGAAATTAATAAATACGAAACTGTTTTATAGTCGGTTTTATATCCTTCAAGCCGCTGTCCGTACATGTAGTTTCACTGCGAATTATTTAGTTCCATTATTTCAATTGGTTTTCGTGGGGTGTATGAAGTGCAAATTTGGAGTCTGAAATGCCAGTTAGGGAAAATTGACTTAGCTAAATTATTTTTTGTAAGAGGAAAATGTACTCCCTAGTGACATCTTCAAAATCAACCCTATTTCATAGAAATATAAATGTAAAATCCAAATAAATGTAAATAAACCGGCAGTGTACCCGATGACAGGAACTGTATGCTTGTACTGAACCCTGGAGAATGACAAGAAGTGAGGTCCTACGACGGAGGAGAGCGTCCTCCACGTGACCCACTTGCGAATAATTATGTAAATGTAAAACATTTGAACATACCACGTTTTAAAAACTGACTAAAAAGAATAAAATAATTTATCCTAGCCCCGTACACATTTGTTACACCATACAGATTCCTAACCCCATACAGATAACCCTGAAAATGTGTGATTGTGCATTTTTAATATCTACGAAAATACGCGCAAGATTTAAAAAAACAATAAAATAAGATAAAAAAAAAACGTGGAGCGCATACAATAAATAAGCGATGCACGTGCAGTTCACCTTGGACACTAACAATTTTATTGTACTTCAAATGGTATGGTACTGCTGTGTGAGTTTATTCAACAATATCTACGCTTTACACTCCGTAGGCCTGCTATTATCTAAGAGAGTTTTGTGAGTTACATCCTTAAGATATTTCAGTGAACGGTTTTTTAATGTACTGTTTGAAGTATGTAAATAATTCCTTTGCCAGTTGAGCTAGGCTATGAGTTGCAATACATGATTGTTACAACCATCCAGAAGTATTCAACACCGGCGAACAGCCTGTTATGTAGTGTTATGTAGTGTAGTGTGTGGTGCGACTGACCTTCGTTCTTGCACTCTGGAACCTGGTCGGCCCACATGCAGACCCTAGCCTCGCGATCATAGGCCAGCCCAGGGGAGCACTGGTAGCGGCTAGCCTCGCCGTTCCAACAGTTCCAGAACACATCACACTTGGTCTCGTCCGAGAAGATGCCGTAGAGACGTGGGCAGTGCGGCGCCGAGATTGCCGGCTCTGCGAACATACCAGCACCACGCTTGCCAACGATCCCACTGTTCCAACTGCCAGTGTTCACACACCGGTTTACACCAGCCCAGCAATCAGCGAACATCATGTTGGACCTTTATTTGACCTCTTACCTTAAGAAGCATGCCCCTGATCAGGTTAATTCTACCACAGGCTAAGAAGATAAGATAAGACGCCATAGAACACTACAAGGGGGTTGTATAGGTCATTCGGGATGAAGCGAGAACTAAAAATTTAACCATTGAAAAATTTCACTAGCCGTTACCGCATAAAATCCAACATTTACTATAGTTACCTTACAACTTGTATGGTTGGCAGCGAAACTACGCAATATAGTTCCGTGTATTTTCATTTTTAAATACAACAATACAGAAATAAAATCAACCCAAATTGACGTAATTGTATTTTATGTAATTAATAGACTTCTTTTTATTAAACTGTACCGATTCATACTGACAGCGCAATTTATCTTACACATCAAGTGACGTTTCCAGAGAGGTGAGACACGTCCCGCCGTTAGCCGTTACGCGCGGAAATATACGAGTTGGCTGATAACAAAACTTTTGCAGGACTTCATTGAGTGCTCACTTTATCCCGAACATCCTATAGATGATTTGTACAAAGAAGAAAGAAGATTGCATATATTTTCAAAGGTTTTTGTGTGTTTTCCATTAGCTCTCTTTCTCTCATGACGGAAAGTATGGGAAACACAATACTAACTATGTATACAGTATAAACAATATATTATTAAATTGATTTAAATTATTTGATTGAATTCATTGTAAATTGATCGGGTATGGCTAAGTTGGGAATGGAGTGTTAGCAAATAACATTATTATTACGTCTCGTCGGCAGCGAGGATATAAGAGACGGTGACACCCAACTTGGTACAATGACAGGTGCTGGAAAAGCAATCGGCCGTGATCTTTGTTAAGAGGCCGTGTCAGTTTTTCAGGCGCATGTATGCAACCTGCATTAACTCCATATAAATCAATGTTTATTTTAAGTTCGTTATAAAAATGAGAGTATTGCACATATCAACGTTATCTTCGCGTTTTATAAGAGACAGAGTCGTTATTATTTTCATTGTGTTCGTCGAAGTCAAGTATAAAAACCAGTTGCTACAAATTTCACAAAAAAAATTTTTTTTTTCGTATCACGTTGATAATGCAAAAGTTTATTATATTTGATTTTGCAGAACGCAGCGAAAATATGAACGACTGTGTCTTTGATAAAGCTCAAAGATACCGTTGATATGTGTAATACTCTTATTGCTATAGCGAACGTCAAATTAGCCTTGATTTATATGGAGTTAATGCGGGTTGCATACATGCGCCTTAAACAACGACACGGCCTCTTAAGGTTGTTCAAGTGGGGAAAAAACATAATTTTATACTTGTATGAAATAGTGTTAGTTTTGTACACATTACTTGAGAGTACACATACTTCTAACGGAAAAAAATTAGCTCATATAGTTTTCCCGTAATGGCACTTCAAAGTCAAAATTTGCGTGTTTTTACTTCATACAAAACTTGAAAACCAGATAAC
>PNEQ01002984.1:11652-85934 GCA_003012365.1 Medauroidea extradentata | reverse complement strand
ATTATATTTACTGGTTTTCAAGTTTTGTATGAAGTAAAATTATGCAAATTTTGACTTTGAAGTGACATTACGGGAAAACTGGCTGAGCTAATTTTTTTTCGTTAGAGGTAAATGTACTCTTCAGTAATGTCTACAAAACTAACACTATTTTATACAAATATAAAATTATGAATTTTTCCCCACTTGAACGCCCTTAACGCCTCGCCCTTTAGTTTTGCAGTGGTTTCGAAAGTATTTTTTTTTAACGCAAATGAATACATACATCAAAAATTCATTCTGGCAGTTTTAACACTTATGCATCATCGTTTGTATATAAATTTTTCTGTTGTAATACACCAAACGGATTTTTAGATTTTTGCCCCTGAAATATCACGTATTTTGTTGCCAAAATAAGCAAAAATTAAGAATAATAATTTTTTGCTAGCAAACGCTACATTATTTTAAAAATCGCTCTAGCAAAATTGTGTGTCGTATGACTGTACACAGTCTCAAATTTTTTCAAAACATTCGGTTAAAAAATATTTGAGTTATTTTCAATTGTTTGAAATAAATGCAAGATCCCAACATTTGCATGGGAAACCAAGGGAAACCGATGTCAGATGGTCGACGCCGGGAATCGATCCTGTGTACTTTCGAATGCGAGTCCAACGTGTTTGCATTGTGCAACCTCGCTCGGTATTACAAGCTAGGATGATTATATAATTTCTTATGGACAAGTTTGACAAGGGACAGTTTCCACTGATAGCGGCGCTGCTATCATTAACGTGCCAACTTAATGCTAGCGCTTATGGAGATAACTAGGTCCTTCGGCAATGTCCGCTCTTGTACCTGAAGCACTTTCCATAAGTGCCAGTGTGAAGCTGATCCTGTGTATCAACAACGGTGCAAGTAGAGGTGGACATTGTCCCCTGTCAAATTAATACAACTGAGTTTCCCGAACTGTAGTATGGATCAACCGTACCCGTGCAAAGAAACTCTATAACACAAGAATTACGTAATGTACATAATGATAAAATGTTTAATAACGAGCTTACTTTTGTATTTAATATATATAAGTAACAAAGACATTTTAATCAAGTATTTTCACATTTTAAATACGAACAATTTTAGATGCAAATAAACAGGTTAATTTTAATTATTTTGGCATTATCTTTTAACAATATTTCCTTTTGTTATAATTTTTTTTTACTTCTTTGGTCTTAAATCAATAATAAAATAACAATAAAAACAGGACACACACTTCCTATAGAACGCATGCTACAGTACTCCGTACCGCTGCATAGTTGCAAGTCCGGGCGATAACAAGCCAAGTATTTTGCGAATACGATACTCATTAGGAAACTGTGACCGCAGGGAAACATATATGAAATGGACTAGAGTATTTCCGATACAAAATAAACAATGTCTGGTGCCACGTGCGACGAACATTTATTTACGTCTTTAGAAGCGAAGTGAAAGACACTGTCGCATTTATTACACTGCGTGTATGTAATAAGACCTTTAAAGTCCTCAGCCTCTATATAAACATATAATTTTAGCCATCACATTACTATGAAATAATCAGAAAATATTTTAAACAACCTGTATTATTCCCTTCTAGATTTTGATTGACCGAATTACTCTTTTACAACCGATATAATAGCACACACTTTTCGGTATCGGCAGGGTTATTTCTTTATGGATATTCTACGACAATTTTGGCAAAATCTTTAGAACTACTGTAAAATAATATAAGTAGTTGTAAGTAATAACGTTAAAAAGCAACTCAATATTGCGTGTTTTCTTTTCGAACTTCTTGGAAATAATTTATTGTTTGAACGTTTGTATTTCGACGACATTTTCTAATGTTGGCGATAATCGTAGAATACACGTCGGTTATTTTCATTGAAGAAACATCTTTCCGTTTACAAAGGATGGTTCTAGGAGTTACTGTCACACCCGGGCACATTCTTTGCGTCGCTTAGAGCAAAAATGTCTGTACGTGTGTGGTAATATTTACAATATTGTTTCCAGAGTAATTAGAAATGTTTGCAACAAAAGTAAATACAATAAAAACCTTTGCAGAAGTAAATACTGTGATGTGTTACCAGACCGTATTGCTAGAGATGGTGAAATCTCGCAAATTCAATGACCTGCATTTAAAATCAAATATCCTATGCATACTCAAGGCCCGACCATTTGTCCACTAGCTGCTACTCAGTGGAACAGCAGACAATGATATGATCTTTGAAAGGACTGTGCAATGGGAGTGCATGACTAGATTTATTTGCTTACACATACTCCATTGCAAAATAAATGACTGTCAAAAGAAAACTTAAAATCTTTTGACAGTCATTTATTTCGCAATGGAGTATGTCCAAGCAAATATATCCAGTCAACAGACAATGAACGAATAGACAGGGCTTGAGTATGCCTATGATATTTGATTCTAACATGTAGGTCATTGAATTCGCGAAATGTCACCACCAGATCGTATTGCTTACAGCTGAGCATCACAAGGGCATATAAACCACACTAGTCAAGCGTCCCAGGTATTGCGCAGATTGTTTATGTCACCACGTGTTAAATGTGCCTTGTTGCCCATTATAACGTAGTTGTAAAACTGCCAAGTTTAACTTAACCAGGTACTCACATGTATGTGATACATTTTTATCCAAATAATCGAAGTAATAAGCCAGGTGTCTTAGAGGTAACTAACTCCTCGTGTACAGGGTAGCAAATCTGTTCTTGCTTGTTGCTCCTGTTGCACCACGGATGTTAAGTCTTGATCGCAGCTCCCGTCAACACTGATTATAAAAAGGTAGAAAATTCTCATTTGCCTCCTTGTCTTTATATAAATAAATATCGTTGACTACCACAGTGGAAAATTGGAGCAAAAAATTCCTTTCAGATGACTTGCAGACTGTAAACTTCAACAAGTTCTGGACCTTTCACCAGCCATTTTTTCTCTAACAGTGCAGCCAACGTAAGAAACAGATTCTCGATACTACTAAAAGAAATGTTAGTAAACACTGAGAGGGTTCCAACTAGCCAAAGTATCTGTGAAGTGATGAAAGTGTGACAGAAGTGCGGCTATAAACGTGGCTGCTGTGTAAGGACATGTTGCGTCATGGACCGAGGCTCGTCAAGCGATCACCTTGCCCTACTTCTCACCACTTATACTGTCCTCCATGTCTAACTACTCAAATTATCACAAGCCACGCCTTTACAACCGCCAACAAGAGTGCTTCTCTCACCTTCCTCCTTCAGCTCAGCTCGTCCAGTTGCAAGGCGTTCATTCAATGTACAGACGCGCAATATTCACGTAATTATTTGGCAACAGACTATAATACACTGGTCTATACTCAACTGAAAACACGCTCCGTGATGATATTGGACCCGGGTCTTCGTGTTTCTGTGTGACAACGTTACAGAATAGGGGATATTTTACAGTTTACCTTATATCGTTGACTGAAAAAGTTCTTCAGGTGCGCCACGCAAAACGCCAGCCAACAGCAGAAGTCAGATGAGAACACAGTGACTTGTAACCCAGTCCGTTGTCAGATAATAACGCGATATTTACACGTCTATAATAAGTCACGAGGTTAGCTTGATAGAACTGAATTCCAACCTTGAGGCACTCAAAGAGTAAGACAGAGTAGAGTTTTCGACCATCCCGAACGGCTCCTCATACTTAGCCTGCCCCAAGGTAAGTTGCTGTTAGCAGACCAACCCGCCAAGTGGCGGGGGGAAATTATAAACTGTAGTAACACAACCAAAACCACGGCGAAGAAAAACTGAATGCTCAGTGTTCCAAATATCGAAGAAAGATTCACGAAAGGGTCATTATATGAAATGTAAATGAAATTAAGTTTAAACACTGCTGTAGTTTCATTTAGTTAATTGTTTGACAAATGTATAACTTATGTGGCTATCTTAAACCCTGACTTGCTTGCAGATGTTTCAGGATAACATGGTGATGGAACAAACCTCGTTACACGACTCAGATTACCTACCTAGTTCCAGCACTTTACTTTTCATAAACGCCCTTGACACTCGGAATAACTGACACTCTACTCTCGAATACTTTGCAATAATCTAAATACGGTCGCGAGGAATTCGGCGTAAATAATGTTACTGTTATAGAATATTTCATAGTTCAGTGTCTCGTCAGAAAAACAACGAAAACTAATTTTTGTAACTGTTCAATAAATCGCACTACTGTAAGATCGTAAACGCCACATGCACCACCTAATGTACTGTAAACCTATTTTTAATTTATTTTTATCAGAAAACTAAAAAAACTTAATTTGTTTATACTTAAAATCCACAGCAAACAAAATGTATACATAAAACGTGCACGCTTATTATGCCAAGATACCTCAAAATTTCTGAATATTCATAAAATGTTCAATCAGAAAATAGCTAGACATAGCTCATGCGTCATGTCAGTTTCGTACATTACGATATTGAAAAATAATACATATTATCTTTACATTTATAAGTCTGTGGGTGCATGAAAATAAATTATTTTTGTCGCAATTTTTAGATGGTAGCACTTCACCTTAAAAATGATATCTCGTATATGACCTGGCTGTGCAACGCAAACGAAAAATCTTAGATTTTCCTCAATACTTTCCTTAGTTTCAACTTTACATCAATGATTTCCTCACACGACTATGCAATCAGCCCTACGGTACAGAATACAATGCAGATTACTGAACTAAATTTTCTAGTCCCTGCTCATAGTAAGAGAAGTTGTGAAAATCAGTTTTAGGGTACGAGTAGAGACGTATACATTCATACACAACTGAATGCTAAGAAGTTTGCCAGTGCATGTAAATTATTTTAGTAGGCAATTGATAACAAAACAACAGTACCTGGGTACGAAACGTCATTAATTGACCACCAATTATTGGAAACAAAGAAAAGAAAAGGTGGCCCATAGCATACAACCACGAAATCAGGGGAGCTGTTACAAACAAACAATATTAAAGCGGAAACAAAGCATGATAAAAGTAAGACTGGGCTGAGATACACATGGGCGAAGGAAAAACTATTAAGCTCACTTTCCAGAGAAAAACGTATTAAAATCGCTCTGTCAAAGACAGAAGCAGCTACTTTTAAAGATAACAATATTACATTTCGGAAACATTTTATAAGATTTAGTCTGGAGTAATTTTTCAAATCACGGATAAATAAATGTTCACAAGGATAAGCTAAACATATTCAGGTTCACTTCTGAACTTTGAAACTAGTTGTCATATTACTGTATTACAAGGGACGGTCTGACTCTTGGGTATATCAATTCATTATTATTGACTTATAAATATTCGAGGAACCGTTACCGTACCTTTACATTTAAAAGAGAGAAACATGTTATTGCCAGTATTGGCCGTAGGCCATGTTCAAAATTGTTAGGGTTATGACCGTGTTGCTTTGACAGTGCGAAGCGATAACTATAAAATTAATGATTGCTAAAAAATCGTTATCTTTCATTATTATATTTTTAAAAGGCGACGTACTTGAACATGGCAAGAAAGTTGGTTGTAGACACTCACCAAGCTGTGTCCTATCGCCACAGTCTACATTGTGTATGTAGTCGCAGTTCTCAGTCAGGTACTTGGGGTCAGAGGCGTCGAAGGCCAGGCCGTTACCACACGTCTTCAACTCTGCTACGCCGTTGTCACACTTCCAGTATTTGTCGCATGACGTGGTGTGTGGGTAGAAGCCGTAGTCGTCCGGGCACTTGAAGTCCTGCGCCATCGCTGCTGACACAATAACAACACTCTATTAACACAACCTGTCTCGCTAGATCTTCTTTATTATTTATGATCTTATCATATATTTACTCACTTGTTATCCAAGTACTGGACAACTAATTTGCTGGCTTCAACGGCCAGCACTTATTTAAGTATACATGCAAAACATAAGCGAACAAATCAAACTGAGCATAATTAAATGTGCAAGATGTTGCAATATGGCCTGGCAATACTTAATGGAGCAATCATCACGTATAAAGCAACAAGAAATCTTATATACATCCCAAGATGCACCGTTTCTGTACTACATTTTATAGTTATTGATATTACAGAGAAAAGCACGTGGGTTGGATCGTGTTGCTGTGGAATATCATCGCAGATATTATTGCCAACTAGATACGGCGAGTTGCATTTACTTTAACGGTATGCATTGTGCGATATAGCATTCTACAGTCATATGATCCACCCACGTGACATGCACTTTGAGACCTGTAATAAAGTAACGCTATATTTTTGGACCTATGTTCATATAACATTTTTGCTCCTCTAGATGTCAGGTATGTTTCACAAACTATTGACGCGCAATTTTGCAACAGCTTGTAAATAATAAATGCATATACACATAATAAGGCAGTAAAAGCATGAAAATTAAACGCATTAATAGTGTTTTTTTGTATCACTAGCTTACACGGACGTAAAATATACAAAGCAAAGCTACAATAATTTATAAGTTAGTTGAATACTGGCGTTTATTATTTTGGTTCATGAACCTGCATGAATATCAATTAAAAAATAATGTGGTATGAGGAGTGAACCCTAAGACACACTGAGTGACGAACTTCTTATCTGAGAACTTGGCCCTGAAACATTATATGAAACGAGGCATAAATATAGCGATGGAGGGATGCAGGGGTGGGCCAACGGGAAGGTCTGACATGTATTCCACATAAACGATGGAGACGGTGATGATGTTGGCGGAGGAAGCTACGAACAAAAGTACTTATATATATTTATACAACAATGATCATGTAACTACAAACATTGCCTCATGTAGTATGCACATGAAGGGACAGCTGAAACATATATTTTCCTAGCCAGAATAAGTAAGTACATTCAGCTGGGAATGTAACCCAGGACCTATGAGAAGGTAAAAGAAAATCTCCGAGTTCAGTGACCCACGTATTAGAATCCACTGTCCTATGCATACTCAAGCCCGGTCTATTCGTTCATTGTCTGTTGATCCAGTGAGCAGCAGTTAATGGACAAATGGCCGAGGCATGAGTATACATAGGGTAGTGGATTCTAACATGAAGGTTATTGAACTCGCGAAATATTCTTTTCCTACCATGACCAAACAGTGTTGTTCACTAATCACGGGATATAATTCAATGTCATCAGCTGCTAATTACTTTTTATCGCAGTGGTTAGGTTACACAGACTTTTGGTGGGCAATAATGCTCTAGTTACGTTCTATATGTCTGTCTCATGTAAGAATTCTGATTTGGGCAATTGTTCTGTTTGCCCTTTTTACTGCTGTTTACGCAGAAAAAAACAGTGTTATTTTCTGACAAGATGATTTATACATAACCATACTCAGCTGACTGCCGAACAGCGCAGCATAAAAATATAACATATTTTCCTAAAGGAACGCGCACTTCGGAATGGTTTAAAACTAAGAATTATTATATTTATAATTTGTCGCATAACGTTTTCCTGTTTGTATGGGAGCCAGTGTGAGATGTGTGGGTAAACGGAATACTGTCTGCGACACGGACATTTTTTATATAAAACACTGCAAGGTAACTTTCGCGGTATATGCAATGAGGGAAAGGTATTGTTCTAGGTATTATATTTCTGTTAAAATAGGTAAAATATGTACAACAGACTTGTTTGATTGCTGGTATCTGGATTGTCCTTACAACAATCTGTTCTGCAGAAGTAACAATATTCCCTGCTATTTCTACAGAACAGATTGTTACATCTGCAAAAACTGTTGTAGTAACAATACAGATACGGTTGTCCATGTTTTAACAATGGATATTGTACCTACAACAACACACTATTTTTTCAGTGCGAAAAATTTTATATTGATACTAAAATAATTTAGTAGTAAACTTAATTTTAAAGTTAACTGTATTATTTTCAAACGGGATTTATGTTGAATAAAAGGTTTAATTTACTTCGAAGTAAATAAAATAGTTCACAAACAAAACTCCTTAAATAGCTCAATATTCCGTAACGGAAATTACATGTTTTTATGCTTGACTTTGCTGCTAAACAGGAATTATTGGTGGGAATTTAACAGCTTCAATGAAAATATTTTTATTGGCTGTAAGGGAAAGAATTTAGCTGCTTCACAGCACGGTCTCGGCACAGACTGGCGACGAGTGTAGTGTGCGCACTGTACCGATACTATCTGGTACCTCTCTCCATCCTGGTCCTACCTTTCACCACACAGCCCGCTGCTCCCACCACCACCTCCTCAACAAGCTTGACCATCCCGCTCCATATTGCAGCAGATACTACTTTTACCACGTCTTTCACAGACTGGCGTGGCGAGGTAGCCTCCTGCATGACCTAGTTTATGAGCGTAGTTAGAAACCATGTAGTTCGAAGCCCGCGGTAAGTACAAGTTCCCGTGTATGACTATATCATATTTCTGATAGCATGTTCTGTAAACTGGCGGGATTCACCCTGATCCGGCAGTGTAGCTTGATCTCCCCTCAGTATATTAGTTTTGGTGTTATTAAGTGAAGAAATTAGCTGGAACACGAGGTTTAAACATTACATTTGATTCTAACAGTTAAACCTTGACATGTATTCACTAAACTGCATAAACATTATTTATGAACGGAAATACGTTACCTTGAAGGATAAAAATAATCTCGGTTTAAGCCACTTATGATTTTTAAAGTGGTAAGTAGCATTCTGTGACGATTACCGGTTTCATACTCTGTTCGTACCAAGATTGAGTTCGGTTCGATTGGCATCACTGACTTCACCATTAAACTTTTCTACGCAAATAAAACTTAGGTCACTCAGCGGGTTTGCTGTCGTATTTGAGACAGGTCTCCATAGATTTATCTGTTTGGCGGAATGGGCATACAAGACGTCTGAGAAAGTTTGTAGTATGCATCCAGATATACTAGACGAGGATGCTGATATACTGGGGTGTAAAGCACTGGTTCATAGAAAACTGTGTCTTATTTACCTGATCTTGTCCAGAAACGTTTGGAGACAATTAAAGGTGTTAAATAAAGTGTGAGGAAAAGGTGAAGTTTTTAAGGCAACCAACGTCAGAAGGATCTGCTATCATAACAACGATATTCTCTACATAATAGACACAAATGTATTCTGACAGTGTATAATCTCGAATTTGCCGTGAATAATCCCCAAGTATAGGTCTGCGAGGGATGTACACTCATGAAATTATCTCTGGCAATATAAAACTGTGTCTGCTCAATCCGCCAAGTTGTTTATAAATATCAGGAAAAGAAGGTTACCGAATATTAATAATATTAAATTTTAGGGTCTACAGAAATGAAAGAAAGCGTGTGTACATAAATACGAAATAACATTTCAGAAATACTATTGCGTTTAAATAGTTTTGTGCCTAAAATTATTATTTTTTTTAATGTGCACGTTTGTAACTGTGTATTCAACGAATAATTTTTTTGTAATCAAAAGAGCAAAAAAGTATATAAGAACCAGGACTGTATTACAACAATTTTTGACTCGAATATTCACTTTTTAAAGGTCTACTTATAAATGCATGGAGCTATAATGTGGCGAGTAAGCTCCCTTCCACTGATGTAAGACAATGTAGCTGGACTAAGCGCGCCGACATTGCCTTGATTGTGGGGCAGTTTGGAATCTCGTAGAGGGTGTGTCCCTTGGAACGCAGGCGCGAGCGAGGAATGGAGCTTGTGTCGCACCTTGCCGCCGCGGCGGGTAACGGTCCTACCCTCCCCCTCGCCCTCATGCAAGTTACGTGTTTGTCTCGAGTTAAGTTCCGTTACTAGGCGGTCGACAGTGAAAGTGGTCTGGCCTACCGGCAGCTGGCGCCTGGTGGCTTAGCGTGACGCAACCCTACTACACAGCCGTGTCACGCGCCAAGCATAACCTCACACCGCCGCAGGGGCTGCCACTCTTCCTACAACAAATTGCTGCCGCCCCTGAAAATGCATACTATATGTGATATGAAGGTAAGTGGTGCTTAAGGACTACGACTAACAAACTTAAATGCTTGAATTGCAAATGTGGAACAAATTATTTTTATAGACAAATCTTTCAGATGAATCTTAATCTACGTGATTTCTTAACGAATACCTAATTTGTACAGTCGCTAAATCCTCCATTTTTTTATCTTAAACACATTTCCTCTAACATTTACCAAAAATTAAATTGTACAGCATTTCTAAGCGAATTAGCCTTTTCCTGTAAGGTTGAAGCAGGACCCTAGCGATAGGAGTCTGGAGACATGTCACAAAGACAACCAATAATCTGTGTAATGTATTTGTTAAGCAGATAGATAAGAGGTTTGTTTTCATGAGGAGTTCCGTGTCAGACACCCCAGGGCAACAGAACGGCGATCACCAGCATTGTCTCTATGCACAACGACTTTAACTAGCGTATGTTCTCGTCATCCACAACGTACTGGGATTTCCGAGATGACTTTGTAATTATTTGCTAGGGTAATAAATGTGTTGTGCACGTATATAGGCCTTACTTAATATTTTATATTATTTTTAACCACGAAATATACACTTTAGAGGAATAAAAACTAGTTTACACACTTATATTGTAGTTGAAATGACAGCAATGAAAAATGTTTTAAGCAGTTTTAAAAAGGTTATTTTTTTACCCCAATCTTTACTGGCTTTTATTTTATTTGCAACTGTTTTCAGCTTCTGAAAGAGCAATTTATATAAATGAATACACAATTATGAATGGATGAAAGGACGATGGCATCAAGTGGTATCAGTTGAACTATCCATTTCCTTTGTCTGTGGTTGCCTACCTGTCATAATAAAGGGTGAAGTAAACTGTGATCAAGCGAAGATACAATGTAATCAAGAACGGGTAGCAACAGTAGCGGGGAACGGGGCAGGGGAGGGGAATTTCCTCGCCACGTCACCAATCACCGCTTTACACACATGGAACCCCACTTTTCCGAAAATAATTTGGAGCAATAGCCAAGTCGTTAGAGATGAAACAAATGGTTCATAGGACCATGAACCACAAAGGAAGTTCCCATGCCGTAGATAAGAAAAAACACATCAGCATACGTCCGAAGGGAATTTCGGAAAGCAATAAAAACCGTAATCAGGAAGAGAACAAGTATTGTGCATAGTGATAAAGTATTTCTAGACCTCAAAGGTGCATATTAGCTTCATACAAGCAAGCCCCTAAGAAAAATGCGGTGTTAAGAGCATGTGAGCGAGTTCCTCGGCTTTCGAAAGAATTATTTTTGATACTCAGACGAGAACCGATGTTAAAAATTTGTTTTCTTATTTAGATGGCAACTGGTTTTACTACGTAACGTAATTTTTCTAGACAAAATGTATAAAGGTTTTAGATAATTTTCAATTAAAAGGTGATTCAGTCAATTAACACAATAATGATGTATTTAGTCTCAAAACATCAGAGTGCACAGTTAAAACTGGTTTTTAACAATGCTGTAGACAGATTTTACGATATCGGTTCCCGTTTATGTTAAAAAAACTATCGTAAAAATGTAGAAACGCGAGGAGTTCAAGTACTTAAGTTGTCTGCCTGCCCAGACCGCCGGGCGTGTGCAGAGCTTCGGCCAATACAAGCGTAGTATAAAAGTGCTCTACGTGCGTGGGTGGTGCCTAGTGAGGAATATAATTTAAAGAACTATACCCACGTGTATGTCCTCCACTGATGACTCGTACCTGACTAGTCGAAGATGAGGTGTGAATGTTGAAGCAGCTTGCTCGGGATCACTGCTACGAAGCTTGGTAACGTGAAACTGTTCGCTCTAATTCCAACTGAGGAACTGGAATAGCGAACGCTCGATCATGAATAGAACTATTGCTAGAAATAATATCCGTACAATTATGGAAAATTACCTTATCATAAAGTGTTATTTTCTCTCAATTTAGCGTGCCCTTAGTATGCTTAGTTCATGCGAGCCTGTTATAAAAATCAAATGTAAAGTCTTAGGCATATTATTCTCACACACAGAGAGAGTATATTGAGCCATTAATTGGTGTCTTCAACGTTTTGTGTTTTTAAAAACTCTACTCAAATGTTCTCTAAAAACTCTTCCCTTGCCAAGACACAATTTTTTGTCGAGGTAGATGAAATTTTTGTTTGAAAATGAATAACAGCAAAGCAAGTATGCGCAAAGAAAATGTTTATAAAAGTATTGCCTATAGAAATGGTAACAATAGATTTGGTTGCATATTTAGTTGCATTTTTAAAAATAATCTTTATGTTAAAATTAATTTTCTTTACAACAAACATAATAAATATAATATAAGTTTTTAAGGTTATATTTTCTAAGCACAAAGACTTATTTACTACGAGTCAAACATTGGTAAATATATTTTTCATTAGTATTTATTAGAAAGAGGTTTCATTGTGAATTAAAACCAAGTATTATTGTGTCTTGAGGAATGGTCAGCAAAGTTCAATAGTCTTAAAAAATTATTCGCATAAAGTAGTACAGTTACAACGGTCCTTAAAAACGTCCTATGAGTTTTCGGCTAGTATATATCCGACATTCCATAGGAAAACACACGCTATTGCGACAACGCGTCCTAAAACATAATCCCGCTGAAATAATATACACAATTCTGGAGGACGACTTGCTAGACTGGAAACACTATATTTTTTATACTGCCACGTGATATGGTTTCGTAACGGTGGCCCGAACATGAAATATGATTTTGTGATTTATTTTTAAGTCTAATAGGAACTTTGGTTCTTCCATGCGTCTGTGCGTGTACCTGTAGCAATTAATTTTCCAAGTGATCTTTAAAAAATTTACTGGTGGATGAAGTGGCTTTCTTTCTAGATAACCGTGATTAGCGTCAAAACAAAACTCTGTTAGAATTTCCACTACACCAATTTCGTTCGGGGCACCCTTGTTCCTCGAAACATAATTTATTCTCGCCACTGTAACATAAACACAAGTAATAAACCAGGTTGGTCATCTTGATAAAGCTTCTCTTCAATAAAGTTCTCGTGCTTGATGCCCACAATCTTCTCTCATTAATTCTTGGAAACTGTACACCCCTTAATACAAGCAACATCCTTGAAAAAAAAGTCAGGGATGTGGGCTCTGACATAGCCAACACGGCTGTTTGACGAAACATAACGACACAAACTGTACTCAAATCGTTACGTCTGGAAGCAAAGATTTGGTCAGGGAACCGGGCTGTTTACTTCATGTAATATTCCAGTACCAGCGACAACAAAATGCTAAGTATTTATGTAATACCAAAAATTGATTTTGAAAAAAAAAATTTTAAAACAAATTAAAATAATTACGTTAGTTTCACGAAATTCAGAATTTTTCGTACGTACTAAATTGGCTACTTACTTTCCCACGCAAAACTGTAAAGAAAAAATAACACTATTTGGCAAATACACATGCCCATGTTTCAAATTCGAAAATAGTTGATATCTTCCTGTTCGATTTATTCTGAAAGTTAATTTAACCTGGCATGTGAACAAAACAAAGAAAATTAGTCTGGTATAAGGAATCTCACACTGACCTTGCAGTCAAGCAGACTTATTTGAATAATGCGCATTCTTGTAATATTTCAAAGCTCAGCATTCATAAAGATGAATGTCGAGGCCTTGTAGTTGCACTATTAAAAGTCCTCTCCAGTTCTCTTGAAAGTTGCCTTCGCGTTTCTACATCTAGAAAGTCACTTGATGACCTTTACGTCTGAGCAAGCACGTGCTTGTGGAATGAAAAGATACGGAAATACTGCAAGTAGTTAGACTCAACGCTAGCTACAGAGTAGTGTAGGTAATCCCAAGGCTCGCAGCGAACTGAATAAATCGCATTTTTCATTAAGGTGGAAGATCCGTTACTAATATCGGATCTATTACATTTTTGTCTATCTTTTGTTTCCGATTGATTTATTTGTGTACATTTGGTCACTGTAGGACATATAGTACGAATTGGTAGATTGTCTGAACATAGCATTGATGCATTAATGTAATTAATTTATTAATTTTACTTATTTATATTTTGTTACATACTAATTAAAAACAATCAGTGCAGTAGTCTAAACAAGATTAAAGGCCTCTTTGAACATTTAATGTTCCGAGTGGAGGCAGGACCATACAAAGGTAGGCATTTTACACGCAGACAGGCTTTACAGACACGTACATCACACGAAAGACATTCAAATACAAGCTTCACAACGAATGACAATATATATCAAGACAACACATGTTTGAATGTTTGTAATAGGACAACTTGTGTCAGTAATATGAGCTTTCATGGGTAAGTGTGTTAAGAAGGTGTTCTGTAAACTCACCATTCAGCACGTAATAATATTGACAGGTCTACAAGAAACACATCAGGGGAGTTTGTGGAAAATTGAATAAACATATCTGCGCATATCTAGTTTCATTGGTTAAAACAACTAAAGCAAGGTAGAGCATAAAAATGGATTAATCTCTGCTATTCCATAAACAACATTAATAAAACCATTTCATTAATGTTGTATGTATAATTGTGTTGTATTCTACCATATGCGGTAAACAGTCACATATAAAAATAACTGGGAACATAAGTTATTACACAAATAAATACAAAATGGCGTTGAAATGTTTGGCATGTGTGATCGTAAAATGAAACATGTTTTGACTAAGTACCTACTATCTTTATTATAGTTTACAATTTAGTTCGTCGATATCCTGCACAAAAATAATGACTTAAAATTGAAACTCTAGACTTTCAGTTGGGTACAAATACAACCCAAGAATATACCCACGCTGAGATAAAATTCGAGGTGTAAGGAATAAAGACATTTAAAAACTAAGATAAATAAATATATTATAAGTTTGTAGGGTAGTCCTTTTCCCGGCAAACAACGACGTTAAGCAGGGTATCGTCTTCACTGCGTATGTAAAGTCCTCACCTGGCCCATGAAAGGTGACGTAGCTTATCACACGAGTTCTGTTTTACGTTAAACTGCTAGACTAATTCACATTATATGCAGCTATTAAAAGAACACGTACTTCAAACAACGCTTCAATGTTTCGACTATTATAAACAAGTGTTTGAGGCGCTGGAAAATATCTTAAATCGGCGTTTTAGGTTGTATCTAGAAAAATATTAACTTGATTTCTAAAATAGAAACAGAGCAGCATTTGATGTAATTTCCACAACTTATTTTTTTGGTTAACTGCTTTACGTTCTATAGAGCCATAGAAAAAAACACTGTAACGAAAACTTAGTGCACCAATTTAGTTATCTGCGTACAAATACGTTCTTGATCTTGACGCAGTCTCAATCTCACCTGTACAGCTTACTTCAAGCGTCTCTCGAGGACGTATTTTAATGATAGAATGTGTAGTGTCGGTTGTCCTCTACAATTTAACTATAACAACAATAAAACCCACTTGAAGGTCCATTTAGAGGAACTTACAAGCTTATAAACCGCACGTTTTTAACAGTAATTTTGATAAATCTATAGTTCTGCTGTGTTTCAGATCTAAACATTTATATATGTGAGGTTAAGATGGGACGGGGCATTCGTTATTAGTGTAATTTCTACGGAACAGCAAGCGGGATGTTGTAAAATAATATGTACACATACATAAAACAATAATACATGCACACATGATTATTTACATATGTACACATACATATGATTGTTAAATCTAACCGTGAGGTCAATAACATGATTCTTTCTACATTAGTACAATATTTTCCAGCAAAAATACCAATAAATAACCATTCTGGCAATTTTAAGGGTACTTAAATCTTCGACGATTTCTGGAAAAAGATTTTTCATGGAAAATAAAGGGGGAGGGGCAGAAGACAAATTTAATCCCTCTCTCTCTCTCTTAAAGAAAAAAAAAAAAACGAAAAACTCTCGACTTCAGACAGAATCTTCGAGTGTCCTAACGCTAAATGTACTCAAGAGGTGACCTATCAACTGCAAACCCAAATGCCACGTATTTTTGTTTGTCGCGCACTTCTTAGCTGCAGGCCAGACACCTGATGTGACGTAGGCCAATGCACTTACAGCGAATATCTTACAACAACAATACCGGCAACTCCTATATCGAAGCCAGGTAGGGAAATGCCACACGTATCTAGGGAAAGGAATATTTCGCGAGTTAAATGACCTGTATGTTATAATACACTATACAATGCAAACTCAAGCCCCGTCTATTCGTTCACTGCCCGCTGTTCCAGAGAGAAGTAGCTAAAGTAAAAATACATCGTTGAGTCTTGAGTCTACACAGGAAGGTGAAGTATAACATGTTGGTAACTGAACTCATGAAATATTCCTTTCCGTAGATACAGTGTCTGGTGTGTTGGTATCGTCGACCATGTTGCTACCAACGCGACATTTTAAAGACAAACTATCATCACGCGAAAATATGAAAGTGAATATGTGTATCTATTGCTCTGAATGCTTGCTATCACTCTAAGTTATTTTATAGAGGGTTGGCGATATTGGTGTAATACAGGCTGTTGACGGTAAAATGAGCACTTTTGAAACCTGGATTACTTTTCCTTGAGCCAACTTGAACCTTTGCGTCACGTTCTACTATGAAAACTGTAGCACAAGTGACATAGTGCATATATTTAACAGCAATGAGAAATTAAGGAGCCACAATAAAACACATAATAAATTTTCATTATTTGACAAGTGTCTCTTAAAATATGCAGGCCATACCATGAAAAGGCTTGAAGTAAGGGCATGCAATTTGGGTGTTTATTTAAATAAAGGGCGCGTATTTATCCCGTTGGATAATTGAAGTTATTTTTTCTATATGTATTATTTTAATCGTCATTTAAATAAGAAGATATTCGCAATTCTGTGCTGACGCAGTCTAAAATTGATGTCAACAGTAAATACGAATAATAAACAATGTTAGCATACAGCGAGTCAAAATGTGTCGAAGCATCCATTAAAACAACGATACGTGCGTTGAACCCTGACATAATATCCATAATAGAACACCGGAATACGTGCGTTTTAGTTACCGACATGTACCAACAAAAACTAGAAACTAGTGCAACCTGAACGTGTTTGACAAACTTACTTCTAAAACCACACTCGAATACTTTTCCGTTAATGGTTTTGTAGGTAACATGTTGTAACTACCATAAAGAGGGGTTGCATTGTGACAGCAGGTGAATTTTATGACATTCAGAATGTTTATTATTTAGGCATTCTGAGTATGGAATAAACTTCTACGCAAATATACGAAACCATACATATAGTCCAACTATATAAGCTAAACTATTTCTTTAGAATGTTAGAGTGGCACAATGTCATCAGCTGTCACAAAGTAACTCTGGATTCCTGTACCTAACAACGGTATTGTAGGGTGTTATTGTATTTTTACAACGTATTAACTTTAATTAAAATTCAGGTTTGGTGTTCAAAAATACTTTTTAACTCCACAAAAACGAATTTCGCATGTCTGTGCCTGTAAGACAACATTTGAAAACTTCTGAGGGGCGATGAGGGCGAAAACGAGAGTGGTAGAGCAGAGAGTTGTTGGTCCGGCAGAGACAGCCTCCCGCCAAAACTAGGCGGACATTATGGGTTTAGCAGGTTTACTGTAGGGGTGGGGTAAGAGAGGAGGGGCCGCCCCCACCCCGGGGTGAAAGCGACTGGTGGCTGCTCGCGCGCACGCCCGATACACTTTCACTTCCCGACATTCCAGGCGACAAACGGTGCCGTTTATTTCACCTCCCCCTCCTCCCTCCACCTTCGGACAACCAGTGCAGCCAGTCAGTTCTACCGTGTGTATGTATGTGAGATGGGGGAGGGGGTACGTTTCGTAACCCTCAGCCCACGTTCTGGCAAACCAGCCGTCCTGCCAGCGAGGCCCGCGTGCAACCGCCAACAAATTTTTTTCGACGCCTTTTCCTCATTTCAGATATTGTACGACATTACGTAAACATAGAACCCCTTCGACCTACTAACTTCGAGCTGATTTCTGAGGGATACTGGTAACGCTCGAGTGTGGCGTCGACGAGGAAATATAAACTCGCGTGTGAAATAACTCGTTTGTCGACCTACTATTTAAAATTTATTTGCCTACGTGAACTTATCCATGCTTCCGATTTCTAAACTTGACGTTCCTAAGAATTGATGATGGTGATAGAAAAAAAAACAGACCTAAACATCAGTTTTGAGTCGAGATTTAAGTTGATTAATTGTAAATTAATACGTCATTTTCAAAAATCAGTGTTGAGTAAAGATTTAAGCCGATGAAGCGTAAATGAATACATCACTCTTAACAGCACAAATAAAACCGTTATTATAGATTCTTAACTGATTCACAACTCTTAAAATTATACTGAAGAGGATACTTTTTATGTGCAAGCAGAACATTCCAGTTTATAAGTGCTCAGAACTTGCAAAACTCTCTGAAAATTTTTCAAGGCATGCTTGAAGTGTACTCTTACACATGTGCCTAGGGATATTAATGATCATCTCATTTACCTAAATTCCTTTGTAAGAACCATGCTTCTAAAACACAAACAGGAAATCCTGCAATATCTTTGCTAGAAAAAATTATTTATTAATACTGAGCTGCGTTGTTGATTGAGCGTTAGAAGTTCATAACCACCACGTTGACTGCAACGCAAGAGAAAGTAAACGTCTCTTCAAACAAGACAAAATAATATTTTCTGATGTCTGTATGGAATGGCTTAATGAACCTACGCATTCGGCTTGCACAACAGCGTAAAATAAAAAAAAAAAGCAAATTTTACTCTCTAAACGTCCGAGTGTGTGGTTCTAAGCTGTGATTACAAACGCAGGAGCCTTTTCATATCCTAGCTATAGAAGAAGCGAGGTGCACAAGCGTATTGGGGCATGAAGCACTGTAGCGCAATGTCAACCAGTAGACATCACTGCTGAATCTGTTGAACTGAGTCACTAAGAGTGAACCACGTGCTTTTACTGAAAAAAAAAAGTATAGTTGTAGGTACCACACTTCTGTTAAAATAGGGACAACAAAACAGTTTGGTTGTCGGGACTACTCTGGACAGTTCCTTCAACAATCAGTTTTGTAGAAGTTACCATCTGGTGTATAAAAGCAACAAGGCTTTTTTTTTTTTTTTTTACAAAACAGATAGTTGAAGGAACTGTCCAGAGTAGTACCAACAATCAAGCTGTTTTGTTGTCCCTATTTTAACTGAAGTATGGTACCTACAACAATACTCTTTTTCAGTTTTCGATGTACGGGACACTGCATAATTGCATGTCAATATTTTGGGGGAAGAATCATCACTTTACAGGAACGAAACTGTTATATGAACATAGTCCAAAATTGCACAATTTGTGCAATACGGTTCACAGTACATGTTGTATAGTGCATAGCATGCTGGTTGAATCTTGTTAATGTGGAAGGCCATTTCAGCTAATATTGGCAACTACATACTAGATGAACGTTGTTTAATTGGACCTATATTTAGGCATTGTACGAAGTAGCATTCTACAGTAACACGACGCCATGCACTGTAGGTCATTAGACCTGTAGATAGTTTAACGGCGCGTTTTCGGACATACATTCACAATGCATTTTTGTTCCTCTAGATGTGATAATTGTTCTCCGAAAATGTTGATACACAATTTTGCAACATAATGTGTTCTGTAATTTAATATTTTTACCGAGTAGAATTTTTGCCGATATTGTTGATATCCACGTGTCTATTCTTAGACGGGGGACGAAAGGAAGGGGGGCGATCCCCGTCTAAGGCCCGGTTGCACCATTGCAGTTCGTCTCCTGAACCTAGATCTGATCTTCGATTGGACATACATTCTCGTTGCACCATTCGAGTTCAGACTATGACTGGAGATCGATAGGAACTTTGCTGCGAACCACCGATTTTGATGGTTCCGATCCGAGATCGAGCGTTCGAATTACCATCCAGAGATAAATAAAGCAAAGTAGTATCCTTATTTACTTCTATGCCTGCTTTCAAATTGTGTGAAAACAATTTTAATTTTCTGATCGTCTGTTATTACCGGTAATTATGTTTTCATCAGATACAGAAAGTGGAGACGATGATTATGTTGAAAGGTTATTGGACATGGGTGCACAAAATGCAATACTGTCATCTCCAGTTGATTGCCGCTTTTTTCTGTTTGCAAAATGCTCCGTCTGTTCTTTTACATTCAATAACGCTCAATCTTTCTTCTACCAAATCTACAATTAATAGTTTGTCTTTTTCGGTAAAAATACTCTTATTTGCTGATAAATTATCATCCATCGTGAAACAATCTAACAACCAAGATATTAAATACAAACATAAACATTCATTATAAGAATAGCCAACATCGAGTCATAATTTCACAATTAAAAAATATATTCGCTTTAAAATATCGAAACTAGACTACCAATAGAAACACGCCTTTCATTTTAACTATCGATTATCAACAGTACAAACAAGATCGTGGAATCCAAGATCGGAACTCGAGAGTTTGGCTTGGTGCAACACGTTTATACTGGAACTAGGATCGGACTAGAGAATGGGTCGGAACCAAGATCGTACGATCTTGGTTTGGACAGCTCGTTGGTGTAACCGGCCCTAAATCCGCCCGCCACGCAAACGTACCAAAATACTTTATCGATGTGAATGTGATGCTCGGAGAATGGAAATCGATCGATATTGAGACACGAAACAGAGTGCAGGGTAGTGCCAGAATTGTGTGTTTTAATGTGTAGTCTTTGGTGTTGTGGTGAGAAGAATGTTTTCCAATCACGTGTGTCGAACGACACTGTTTGTAACGAGTTTCAGAAAGCACAAACATATCAGTCTGTACAAAAACAACATTGTGACTGCATTATCGACAATGTTCGAAAAAATGACGTCTACCTCGTGCTACGTAGGCCAAAGGTGATAATCAAAATACGTTTTTATGCAAAAATTTTCTCCTTTATGTAACACTTGGCTCGAAAACCACGTTTTTCTGAAAAGAGGAGGAAATGTTTTTGCAACACATCAGAATTCTGTCTAAGTTTGGAAACATTTAATACCTTTTTATACCATTTAAATTTTGTTTAGAAATTAGGGTCGCGTGTTTACTATTTATTGATGTAATTTAATGAAATTTTTCACTGAACATATAGTATCTTTGCGCTACTAAGGGTTGTTAGTATACGTGCCTGCCAATGATGACGACGGAGGAAACCGCCTTTATGTATCTCATATGCTGAAATGTTGCTTGTAGAACATTATTTACACAAAGACAGCCAGTTCACGACTGTTTTTTCGCGTTTCTAAGAAGGTAATATATCTGATCGGTAGCTTGTATGAGCTCTGTGAGTAGTACCGTACAACTACAATAAAGAGGTTGTGAACGTGACATACAAGGCAATCTTCTCCTCGATACAACTTTGTAGTTGTATGTAGAAATGCAGGAGGAGAGAACGAATAAACAGTTTACTGAGATTAATATTTGAGCTCAAGAGATTTATGCAAACGCTAGACGATGTTTTTATAGGATCTCATTTTTTTATCATCAAATACAATGATGAAAGTTTTCTAAAGGAGTTTGAACCTTTCTCCTTCTACTTGGTTCAAGTATCTAAAAATTAAAGGTTTGTAAAGGTTTTCTTGGGTAGGTTCCTTCTGAATAACCCAAGAAAAAATCTACCCCTTGTTGAGAATTGTACTTTAAAATTACGTCCGAAGGGCGGTATTTCAGAAAACTGCTAGCATGTTGTACTAGAAAAGTAGAAATCATTGAGCTTGGAAAAGCACGCACTCTTAGCAGACGTACGGTATCGTGTAAACTGGCAAACTTAGTCAATTCCAACGAAGAAAATACCGTTATTATGGGATTGTATTTCAATCAGACATTACGTAACATACTACGAGTCTAACCAAAGCCTTGGCTTAAGGTGCATTATACAATGACACGGAAGCGTAAGACTTCGGACGCGGATGCAGGAAGTTAAAGAAACCATGTACTTCCGTCTAATTGTTCTACGACACACGCGGAGATGTAACTAGTCTTGACTTGTATTTCTGGCTGTATGAGTATTTATCAAGGTGCCTTTTATAATAATGACGATGCTCGAATACAATACTGTCCCAATACGTACAATATGCCTATGATACGTAAATCTAAAAATCTACGTGGAATTAAGGAATATACCTAATTCTATGAACAGTCAGATTGATTGCATGCATTTTTAGATATAAAATGGCAGTTGACTACGCTAGTCAAAGGTAAGCCTGCAAAGACAATGACTAACTTAGCGAGCAAATACTCAGTTGTAATTGCTCACACTAAATCATGTTACGCGGAAGAGAACGTGTTGACCAGCTTTATTTAGTAAACACGTAAGTATCAGCGTCCTCACGAGTGCCATTGTAGACGCGATTTATAAGAACTTACGTTTATGTTTTTTTTTTGTGATCAGTATCCATGTAAGCGCTTATTGGTTGACGAGGCAACCAAGGTTGGAATAAACCTGGATTTCTGTGGAACTAAGTAAACTATAAGAGTTAGAAAGACCTCCTTCGTCTCAGCAGACCAGCATATTGTACCCTACATATAGTCGCGAACTTGTTATGACTAGGGACTCTGTAATCTGCAGTAAAATGTTATGACTCGTGGGAGTTCAAATCATCCTATTACTGACCAGGAAGCATAACTGCAGATGTGTATATAAGGCTCTGAAACAAACCGGCGCAGAAATACTTTCACCTTAAATAGGTTCCCTTGTTAAGGTTTATGTACTGATATTTTCGTGGAGCTTATAGCGAGTAAAATTAATTTGATACGCTTACATCAGAAACAAAATAGAGCCAACCAGACACCCGCAGAGGATTCATAGCCGTTGTTAAAATATAGCCAAATTGTCTACGTAACAGTAAAAATATTCACTGCACATACCTAGCTCATAACCACAGAGCTTAAACACGGAAACAATATTTAAATATATAAATTCTTGATGAATAAATTGTAATGATAACTATTTCAAGCAACAAAGCATTAAACGCAAAATTGTTAAGTTGAGAAAATAAACTTTGTTATTTTTAATATCTTATGCAACAGAAAATTATGTACTAATTAAAAAATTTTAATTGGATAAAAATATGTAATAGAAGATAACATTTTCGGAAGTCCCTTTCCACGCAATATTTTTTATTCAATGTTAACTGAAATATTTTTGTTGGAAAGAGTCATGAGACCCTACAAATTTGATTGAGATATGATGTCTTTCGAAACGTTTACTATTTACACGTCGTGCCTGCAAACCCTTAAGAGGATATTTATTGTTTTAAGAAAAAACGTTTGCACAGCCAAAATTGTAATTAAATAAAAACATTGGAAGCGTGAATATAAGTTTATTTCGTCATATGTCGTGAAAAATGTTGGAGGAATTTTTGAAAAGTTCTTACACTCAGAATCTAGCAGTTCTTATTGCTTGTATTTTACGTGAGTGATGTATGGTAGGCGATCTGTCATATATCTTTTTGAAGACCTGAGGCAAGCGACGGAATAAAAGTGGTTACACATCACTGCACAACAAACAATGCAGCGTATAACAGTTCACTGTAGATAGGAATAAGTGAATATTCATAGATCATGATTTGTTTTATGTTGATTCCGTATAGAGAAACACATTAAGTCAGCGGAAAGAACTTGAAATCTGCGGATATTCCCGATTCTGATTGAGAGAGCAACATTTTCAAACGCGAATGAGTGAATTTCCAGTATTTAAATGTGATGTTAATATGGGAAACAATAATTTACAAACACATACAAGTAAAACATTTAAAGTTTGTCAAATGTTACCGTGAATGAAGTCGTAAGACGCTACAATATATAAAACAAATAGGTTTTTTTAGCAGAATTGTTTTGTTAAATTTACTTACCACAATAATTACGTCACGAAACGTTTGCCCTCTTCCGGCATTAGTTTATTTCTAAATCCACGACGGCACGTAATTCGCATGACATCAGACAACAATTCGTAAAAGTTCCTATTGTAAAAGCTTGTAAACGGAAGGGGGAACTAGGTAGAATCTTTATTGCTACCTCATTGGCAGAAGTCATAATAAAGAATGTTCCACAAACAAGTAAACATTCCTGAGACGCAACTCTTCTATAGAACTGAGAGCAGTAATTATGTTTTAATTGTTCTTGTGTACGCGCCGCACCCCGCCAAGCAGGGTTGGCTCACAGCGACTGAAATACCAGAGGTCGGCGCTGTCAGGAATGATAAACTTCAGGCACGTCGTGAGGCGGCTGAGCCTAGCGAGGGTCTATATAAAATTATGTAACGATAACGTTATTCAATAACGTCGGATCGTGAGACCTACTCCGAGCGTCGTGAATATATTTGGGCACGCGTCGTGGAGTTTCTCTTTCCACGCAGCGTGAGGAATGAGCCTCGTTCGTTGCGTAACGCCAATCTTAAGTCGACGTAACTGTTATGTCGCGAGCCGCGCGTCAGTTGTCAGCACGGGCCGACACCGCAGGTTCCTGTGTGTTCGTCTGAGGGCGAGGGCGGAGTTGGTTGGCCAATCACAGGATGTTGAAAATGTGCATGTCATTGCTCAGGGGAAACATTCCCTCATGGACAAAGAGAGAAAAAAAAACATCATATGAACATTGGTTTTGAAAACGCAAAGTTACTGTACTTCAGTGTATAGTGCGCGGGGCTGGGTCATGTTACATCACACAATGCCGACCCTCTAAGTAAATACGACTCGTCTGGTATGTAGTTGCCAAGTACAGCTGCATGAATTCCACAGTAGCATTAGCACGCCATGCACTAGAACTAGAGATGATGTTTTATCGCGGGAAAACTTGACTGTCTGCTGGGTTTCAACGTACGTTCAACTTACCCAGAGATTACTGGCTATCACTTGTGCGTCGGTCTGTTACCCTATTTGACTGAGCCAATAATAACCACTCTATTGTACTATTTGATGCCTGGTATTGGTCAGCAGAGAGCTACGTTGTGTCAGACATACATCACCCAATCATATGTGTTGCAATTAACTACAGTGTTTTCAAGGGTATGTTGGTACAAACCATTTTCGCGTTACACCATCATGTAACTATTACTAGAGTGACGAGTTAGTCGCGAAATTATTTTTGCCCCTCTTTGTTTCAGTGTCTCACATGCCCATCGGTAGCTATGCTTCATGGTTATTGGCAGCGTATATTTGTTCACTCACGTTTCTCATTTGACTGCGCCAATCATAATAAGATTACTGTGACTGGGTACGTCTGTATTTTGCCAAGGCAAGTGAGAGTACAATCATCCAATCACAGACGACGTAGCAGAGCTGCAGATGTGCGCACAACGCATTGAAAACAAATGTTGCAAAAACCTTTTCGCCATAAAATCGTGGCTCTAACTATTTCATCATATACGTAACGTGAACGGTGAGGAACTACATACATCAAATATTCTAAATAGAACATTTTTCGTTAGTAGGTTTATGAATACTATGCAGCAAAACCTTTCTAAAGTACGTCAATAATCATTCCTATGAACAACACGAAGTTGCAAAAATGAATTAAAATTATAAAAATTAAATTATCACAGCAAATACAAACTTTAAGAACAGATAATTTCACGAACAACGGTGAAATATCTGTTAGCCAACATGATGGGAAGCTTATCGGAGAACGCAATTAGGAAAATTAATTTCTGTATAAAGTAGCATTTTATGGTCATTTTGTTTTGCAAATATAGACAATTATTTTAACGGCGCAGTGTGTTGAGAGTAAGCGGAAGGCAATGACGACGCCTGAGAAAACATAATCAGTCATTGAGCGCAAAGGAAGGGGATCCATCAAGGTGTACATGGGACATTCCAGCCCACATATTGTTCGCCGCAGTAGGCTGTGTGCTGGGCCAAGGTCAACTACTTACATCCTCGGAGGTGAGACCGCAAACTTCTAGAGAGTGGCACCTAAAATAAGACTCGCACTGACTGGCAAACTATTTTGAGCAGATATTCATATCTACCTTCACCCTTACCTTAGAAGGTAGGTCTAGATATGAAGACCTGAGCGTAACGGTTTGTACGTCATTGCTAGAGACATGCGAAATTCGCGTTATCATTTGGTAGCAGACTAAACTTCACTTTCCTATACGTAACAGAGCATAATCTGCGATTCAATTGTCCACGAACCTTTATATGTTGTCATTTACGTGTGTTACGTTTTTACAGAGATTGGCCTCTCTACCGAGTAAGCATTCTCCACAGCAAGTCACGACAATATCGGCCAGCGGGAGTTGTCGAACGAGCCTATAGTCACTATGGGTAGTCAGCTGTCAGAATATGACGCGAATTTTGCATGTCTCTAGTCATTGCTAATGTGCTGAATAGGAAACTGAAGGTCTGCCAGGAGAACGAGCTGATATTCAGCAAACTGCAGGCTTACTTGGAGCTGAGTCCTGTTTTCACGCTTTAGTGATAGTGTTAAGTCATGTTCTGGGGAACCATATCTTCTACATATTAATGCGGACAAAACCAAGAGAGACATTTCGTCTAAGAATACCCCAGAAGATTTCATAACGCGAGAGCCGAAAACGTCCTGCCAACCACTTCAAAGTCAATTGCTTGAATAAAATAGTTTGACTTATGTCTGGAACCTTTTAAATCTTGACATGTAGATATTTTAAAATTTTTGTGTCTAAACGCCATACTCTAAATAAATAATAATTTACTGTTCGAATGAAGTAGGTGTGTGTGGCGGGAATAATCACATAGGTGTGTATGTACGCACATATGCATAGCCTTAATATAACTTTAGCCTCAGCGTTTCTTTATGAGATGGGAAATGCAAGTGGAGCTAACCTTACTCTCTACCGTGACGGAAAAAGGTTACTTTAAAGACGATCATAATTACATCCTAACAGCAGCGTAACTAGCGGAGGTAACCAAACTAATTTTATCAGGGAGCATACAATAAGGATTCCTATCTGCCATGTGAAACAACAAGAGCGTCATTTTAGTTGGAAACGCCCAAATACCTTCCTAACACCAACGTCAGAACACGCCTATTTAGGGAACCCTGTTTTTGCGAAAATATTTCTGTATTAAATTGTTTCAATGTCTTACGTGCAACTCTACAGTTTTACTTCGTTGTTATTGGCAGGACGTCGCTGTGGAAAGAAGTTTCTCATTTGAACGTAATAATCAGAATAAAGGTTACTGCATGTAATAGTTAAAAACAGCTAATCACTGACCATGAAGCACAGCTGCAGATATGCACCGAAACAAACCGGTAGAGAAATCTTTTCACCGAAAATAGGTCTCCCTACGCATCATGAATGATGGTGAGAGACTTAATTGCAATGATCATAATATCATTTTCATTATTACATATAAATACAACTTCTTGTTAATGACACGTGTTATTGAAGATGCATAGTTTAATTTCGTTGTTGTTTTTATTGTACCATTTATTTTAGGTTGGTGAGTTGTCCGACAAAGGATGGAAACGTCGGTTTAAGGAAAAGTTTTTCCTCTCCTAGTTACGAGGGCCTGAGTAGTACTGTGCTTCCTAACATGTGGCAGACTTAACTTCAGTAGAGTTAACCTGGGTGAAGCCCCAGGACCTGCAATGTCGGCGTGGGTCGTGGCTGCGAGGCCAGCCAAGATGGCGCAACAATACCTCCCCACCACACCGCCTCTTACTACTGCACCAACGTTTTTCCTTGCCGCTCACGGGCGCACAGGAATTCCTGGAGGCAGGGGTTTTTATATCCCTCCCCTCCCACCTTCCTCCGTGGCCTTCTGATCTGTCACGGCGGCTCCCGTGGAGTGGAACTATCTCCGTGCAGAGCTGCTGCCGTACACAGTGTTGCCACACCTAACAGTATTGTGCTGCAATGCACCGCGATACCCGACGTCTTAACTGACTTTCAAGACAAAATATAACAACTCTTGCAGGTAGTGAACCATGGCATGATGGTAAATGTCATATTTTTAATCAATTAAGAAATTAATAGAAGTACGTGGACTTTGCAGATGTACAGAATGTTCGCAAACGCACCGTTACTGTCCTACAGGTCACATGACTTAAGTACATGGCGTGCGTACTGGATCATGCTACTGTGTAATGCTATATAGGACAATATCTTCTGTCCAATTAAAAACGCCTCCTCTGGGACGTAGTTTCCAATAATTGCTGCATTTACATTCCACTCTGATACTTTGCAGCCCACGCACTTGCACGTAATGTAATACACTGTATCCTAGGTCAGGATGTACGCCACTGTCACTTCTGTGATTGGATGCCGTCTGTTTCGACGCACGTGATACGCTACATCGCAGTTAAAACTACAGGCGAAGACTTATTTTAAATAAAAGTTTGTGGTCACGTTTTCTTGATATAAGCTGTTCACGAGAAAGCGAACACTTATTCAAGGTGAATTTCTTGCCGGTTTTTATTGTCAACATAAGGCCCTAAATAATAAAGTGTTTAAGAGTGTATCCTACTCAGCAGTAAACGTTATATATCACAATATAAAGTATTTTCAGATTATTATTCTAGACAAAACGGTCTTCAGAACAGCTCATTTCACCACTGACGTCTTATCGACACAACCATGGTTCCTTCATACAGAAATTCCTGCTTAAAATATGCATTCCCTTTAATAGTGCAAATAACTTTTCCACGTATTTTGTAATACTAGTAATTTGATCCTTTTAAGACGTTTTCATGGTTAGTAAGCTTAAATTTTCACACCCTCCAGATATTTATAAACTTGCTTTTACTGTGGTTACATGGCACAAAGAAGAGTGGGTTTGAAAAAGAAGAAGAAGCAAAATTTCCGCCTTCACACTCGACGTATTTGAATAAACTTTCTTGTCGACGTTAATTAGTAATGCTAGCCCGCGAGGAGAAATTAGCTTCTTAGTGAGGGAGGGTTGTTCGGCGAGGCGAGAAGACAAGCGACTTCCGGCCAGGAATGACTTACGACGACTAGGAAGCGACAGGTGACAGTGCAGCTTGGTACTGGAATAGTCTTGACGACGACTGTCGATCGTTTCCTGAGCGTGGCTGTAGTCTGTCCGACTGCAGTCGCTGATCGAGTCGACGAGAAAGCTGTTGTCGGGAGCAAACTGGAGAAAGGTGGAGAACTGACACCAATCCTCGTGATTTTAGCCAGTCTTGTTGCTTTAATTTTGCTGAATGGGTGTAAAACCAAGAATACCGCTCACGTCGGCTATTCACGTTAAATAGATCACTTTTAAAGACCATCTGGCCAATAATAAAAATTTAAATATATTGTATTCTAGTTTCAGACGTTAAATTATGACATCTTATTTAATTTTTAACGTCGGTGTACTGCGTAAAAAAGACGAATTCACTGAACGTAAATAATAACAAGCGTTAAATGTGCGTCCTTTACTTCAACAGTCTATAAAGTCTGTAAACCGGATTTATTTTGGTGCGCGGTAACTTTGTCACGTGGAAAAAGCTTTTTTGTACTTTTGTGAGTAAATGCCAACTCTAACCCGAACGGATCAAATGTTTTTATACACTCGTCTTCAGTTATCTGTTTCTTTAGCAATTTTCCCAGAACTAATATAAGTTGCAACAGTACCAATAGCAACTATTATTTGCCACGTTTGGCTTGTTTGGCACCATAGAAATTGTAACTGGGGGACTGATTAAGAAATTTTGCAGTGAACTTATTTACGAAGGGGTCTGCAATTATTTGTTTCCCCTTTCTGCAAAAAGTTTTTTCACAAGTGATTTCGGCCCTTTACTGCAAGTTGGTGAAACTTGCTAGAAAAGTCACAAGTTTGGACGTTTAGCTGACCACGGAGGTGACGTTGAAACTAACAGACAAAAATTTCTCTCATCAGTAAATAGTTTTTGACAGGAGATAAGTATTGGTCTGATTTACATCATCTACTTACAAGTACCTATATTAAGTGTGAATCATAACATTGTCTCTCAAAATTGAATGTTAATGATCATTTACTTTTGGTAAAGTCTAACTCGTATTACATGGAAACCAAACATGTATTGACATTAAAACACGTATGATGGTTATTATGAACATTTAAATTCATTATGTCTGCAATGAAAAGTTTAAGTAGTGTGTGCAAATCTTCACCGCTAATCATACATCTGTTGACAGGAAGACTATGCAAATGTGTCTGAAACACAGTATTCCTAAGGAAATTTAAAAATCTTCTATATATGTATGTACGGACCAAACTAGATGAACTAAATACTTACATGAACAAGCCGAGGGAAATAAATGACAAAAAAGCTATTGCATTCTCCAACACACAGTACCCGCTGATACATGAAACCAGTCACGTACACAACTGAATAAAATACCAACTTTCTGTTGGTATAAAAGTGGTTAGTTGCGCAACCCTATATGTCCTGAGCCCGAAAATATTTGGTAACATTATTCCATTACGCAATATCACTTTTCAAAACACAATTGCAGCGTTACGGTTCTCGTGTATTTTACTCTAAACGCCAAAACAAAACTTACTCCAATCGAAATATTGTTCAAGAAATATTCTTATTGCTGAAATGGACGGGGAAATATTCTCTGATTTGTTTTGAATGTGTATTACTGAGCTGATCACCGCAAAGAAACTAAACCAAACGGATACCTGAAGGTTTTATAATTTTTTTTTAAAATTAATACATCTGCACGCAGTGAGTTGCTTTTAAACATTCTGAACTCTACACGTTTTGAAGTATAAGTTTTCTTAATAATTTATATTTAATTCGTTGACAAATAAATGTAAATGCCCCGTCCACACGGATGTTAAACTGCGTTGCTGCAGGTTAGAAATCCACGTTTATTGTCTAAAATATTATGTGTGTTTACATATTATACATCTACAAAACTAAAACACAATACGTCAAAGTACTTTTAAAACACCTCGCGCATTGGAAATTTAATTAACATGTTTAAAGTATTACTCCTAATAGAAATACTTTGCTAAATGAACCCTTTATTATTGACATGAACAATTACGAGCGAATGTTTCTAAGTCGCTGAGTACCAGTTATATAACGCTAAAGGAGTAAGCATAATAAAATAAATAAATACACTTAAAAGGAAAGAGGAAATTATGTGCTGTCAACAATATAAACATACAGTTTCGAAACAGGAATATAGTCGGTATGTCAAACAAACAATAACACAGAGTGTTAGAAAATGACAACGTTACTGGATGACAATAACACAGTCGCTGATATGAATGGAGTAATATAAAGTCGAAAGTAAAAAGCTTGCGCTGAGTTCTACGATTGAGATCCACTCTTATTGTTAGTCAATATAGAAAAACTACAAAACAACAATCCTTGATAAATATATTTGCCAACTTTATGAGTAAATATTTGCCCAGAATGATGCATTTGTTAATCGTGATCTCTTGCGCCGCAATTAAATGTACGAGAATTTTGTGTTAGAGATTATTCTTCAGATATACGTTATTCGAGAAAAATTTTTATTATATTTTTTTCATTTTTGCATATAGGCTTCGAGAAATCTACAATTCTAAACTGATGCTTTTAGCTCTGAATTATGTACCACGAAATCTTAAAGTACATCAGTCGCCATGTTGAATTTTATTATTTTTCTCAGAAGAAAAATGTTAAATCTGCGATTATATAAAAAATTATATTAACTTCGCGCTACAATTCAGGAACTGCGACTGAGCTATAGACGTATAATCAGTGTAGCATTTTTTTATATTCATGATTTTCTGTGAATGATCGCGGCTTGTCATGTCTGTACAGTAGTGAAAGGCAAATGGAATTTGCCATCTAATCACAGATTTAAAATTTTTTCTCAGAATTTCAAAAAAGTGAAAAATAAAGTGGTCTTATATGGGGAGTGTAGCCGAGCCTAGCTGCGACGTTTCAGGAACTGGCCTCTGTCCCCGTCTCCAGTAAATGTAAAGTCTGCTCAAGTCTAGGTATAGTTTCAGTGAATGTTGAGTGAAGAGCACAGGCAGAAGTCTCACTTGGTTTTCTTCTGAAGGGACTGCAGCGGTAATGACATTCGAGCGACCTTAAACTCGGGAAAGCTGCCCAAATGAACTTCCTCAGACAACTCGAGGCGATGGCCCGTGAAGTGTGCCCGTAGTCACGCAGGCAAGCGACTAACATTTTCGCCCCTCCCCCACAAAAAAAGAGAAAATAAGTTTTTATTTTTCCCGGGCCAGCTGCGTGGCTCTCGTTTCTGCCTCAGCTATCATCGGGATTTCGTGGGAAGGAAAAACCCGGTATTAAACTCTCAGTCGAGATATCGTTTAATAGCAAAAACCAATTCGGAGAAAGAAAACAGCAGTTAATTTAAACTTTCAATACATTTAGGGTCCTACCTGCTTTGCTTTCTCAGAGATTTTAATTGGGGAATCTATCTTAGAATTAATTAACATTCAATGAACCAATTTAAGGCTTCTTTCAAGCAAAAAGTTCCATTACTTTAGAAATATTTCGATGGAATGGATTTTAACAAGTTAATCATTCTTATTTTTTTTAAATATAAAGTTTAGAATTACGCACTAGATATTAAGCATAAATGTTAAACATTTTGTATAACACTTTTGTTTGAAAGACTTATACTTTAAAATGTGATAATTGAGTAGTAATAGCCTATATTTTGACAGGATTACGAAAGACTGATCAACCACAATATACTGCGGTTCATAAAATAAAGATGCAACGCATGGTGACCAACATTCATTAACGAATAGGCAGACAAATAAATACATTTAAACAGTTACTCCACATTCAAACTCCGTCCCTGAAAGCCCAGACTTAGAGTCCTGGATGAAGAGATGGAAACTACTACAGCGAATATATTTGAATTAAAATAATCCGTGAAACAACAGCTAACCTCGATAATGCCAACCAGAAGCCCAGAACTAATATGTGACGTAATGGCTGTGTGGTTAGTCTTAAAACATCTGTTAGTTATAAACGCAACACTGACTAGTGTGCGTGATGTGGTTGATGTTGGAGTTTAGCAGAAGAAAAAAAAACGCACAGTTCATTGGAACTTGTATAAACAGCATTTCCTGGGCTATTATGTATCTTTATTTATATATACTTAGTGCTATTTTTAGGATATACTGCTCACCTACTTATTCTGCTTGGTTGGGCCCCTTATGTATAACTCTGTCCAGTAGATAATGTCATAGATAATGTCATCTTATGGTGCGAAGAGTGCCCGTTGTTGATGAAGAGGGAGAAAGGGGGGGTTATTTAAGGCTCGAAATCAGTTGCTACATTGAATTTTGTTTTCTTTCCCGTTTTCTTAATTCTGAGAAAAAAAATGTTAAATCTGTGACCATACGGATAATTCTGTGTACTTTACGGTAGAGTGCAGCTATTACGATTACGATGCAGCAAATTATGAAAGTAAATAGAATTTCTAGACTAATTAAGGCGTAAGTATGTGTTAACACTTGAAACGTGAAACCTGTACTGTGGCGCAAAGTAAATTGAATTTGCGGGATTATCGCAGGCTTTGCATTTTTCTTCTAAGAATGTCAAAATGCAAAAATTAACACAATGCAACATGAAGAGTCAAGCAGAACCTAATGTGTTCAAGACAATCTTGACTGCAAGCTTATAAAGTATTTGTCTGAATGTTGTTGCCAGGAGCGTTTAGTAAGTTCGGTGTTATAGTTTACATCAACTTCACGTCACACCAGTTGTTACATATGCGACATTCATCACACACATATCTTAAAAACTTAAGTCCAGTAAATAAACGAAGAAAATGTATGAAGGTAAAACTCAATAGCGTAACACATTTCGATTTTGTATATTAAAGAATAAGTGATTATTGTCCACGAAGGTAAAATGAACAAGCTAAAAATCTGTTACAAATTACAAATATATAGTTTTGCAAAATAAATGGGAATTTGGACGAAATTCTGGCTATTATCGAACATATTCGACACGGTAAATATTTACGTTAACCAGGAATGAAGTTGTATGAATTCTGTAGGATATGTTTGTCCTTGTAGGAACGAGCGAACAGTAAACCAGAAGGCGTTGTGTTTGCTGGGAGGCCCACGAGGTGTTTTTGTTCCGCAGTCAGCCATGAGAGAACAAGAAATAACAAGGAGAGACACGTGATGAAGTGGAAGTTCGTAAACATTGGCAAGGACGTGGGTGTCTGGAGACTTTCACCAGGGCGGCGTATCTGGAAGCATCGCAAGAAACCGGGTCTACTTCTTGTTCTGGATGCGTGTAGTAAGATAGGGCCGGACTTTCACTGGGTCACGAGGTGCCAACTGGAGACCGCCTCCCCCCTCTTCCTAGCCACTTGGTGTGATCTGAACAGATGCCCGCTGCGAAGGCGCACGGCGAAAGTTTTGGCTCGCCGTAAATCCCGTAAGCCCCTGCAGTTGGCCGAGCGACAACCCACACGACAATCTCAACACTTTCTCTGATCACGCTGAAATATTCGGAGAAAACACCGGGCAGGAAGAATTCCAGAGGAGCATAAAGTTGAGTAACACACCATCAGCCGGCCGCCGTGGCCTACCGGCAGATTTCTCTTTATAACATATTTATAACATTCTTGCTGGTTGGTTTTGCCTCTGATGGTATTTCTGGTCACAAGGGAAAAGTACCCGCTTAGGAGGGGACACAAACCACGTCATCGATCCAACCTAACCCTCAAAATGAAGTGAAGATATTTTTCTCAACGATAAACAGCTAGGGCGAGTGCACAACAGCGCTAGGATGAAGAGCCAAGGCAAACAGGAGACACCTGAGAAAACCCACCGACCATCACCAGTACGGCCACAAGTCAGAAGTAGTTATTTGTAAGAAGAACAGCTTGGAAGTTTGGTCACTTTTCTTCAGCGTTCAGATTTGAACGATTTCTTAGTGTTATATGTCGTAAACTACAAATAATATATTAATATATTTCACTGAAAAACACGTAGCTGTATTATTAGATAACAGCGATAAAATATTGGATCTTGCATATATAACATTGCATTGAATTTAATTTTAATTTTTAAAGGTAGAATTATGGTCTTATTGCGTTTAAAAGGTTGAAATATGTGTTTAGCAATAATGGCGTAACTCAATTTCATGTTTTTGGAGTTATGGTCGTATTATTTTAGTGGTGAGATAAATTTCCTTACGTCACTCGTAATGTAAATTGCTATAAAATACAATATATGTTTAGTTTTCTTAAAAGCGAACGCCTAATATAGAAAGGAAATATAACAATATGTGTTTTATGCAACTGGGGAGGACCTTAAATGTGCTGACTTGAGAGTGAATAGCCTGTAATTATCTCAGCGCTCAGACCGAGCAGTTGTAAGATGACGTAGAACCGCATGCCGGCTCACGACCTTGAGCAGACGGCGACTACAGGGTTGCTGGTGTATGTAGCAGAAGAAATATGCCAGTAATCATGCGCTACATTCATACTGACCTACAAAACTATACAGCTTGGTTTCAAACTGGAGATTACATTTAGAAACCACTTCCTGCGTCCGGAAATTCGTGTGCTGTGACGAAGTGTCTTTGTTAGTGCTGACAGCAAATGTGGTCAAGTCAGAATATTTACCATAACACTATTACTATAATACGAACTTGAAGAGGTTTTTTAAAGTCGAGAATCCAATTCTAAGTATATACTCGAGTCCGACATAATCGCAAATCAATAAAGTTCTACATGTAAGTAATATTATGTGTGCATGCGCATTGGTCTTTATACACATGAAAGAGAATGGACCGCTATATAAAGGGACATATGTTGACAAATGACTATTCAGTGTATGGTAAAATAACTTTGCACGTTTTAGTCATATTACCAAAATTTCAGACATTCAACATAGAAACCCCGTATCACGTACGTGGCACATATCCAAAGATAACAAACTACAAGCCTTGACAATCCTAGATCAGCGAACGTATCGTCTAGCAGCGTAAATCTGTTTCAGTAATTTTTACTTGCCGTATAAATAGGTTCGGACAGGGCAAGTTTTTGTGAATTTTTACGGTTATTGCTTAGTGGAAAATGAGTTTTCAATTTCTGCATGAAGTGAAAACAGTGTAAGTAATGCTACCCTGAATTAAGACTTTAAAGTTCCATTTATTTGAATATAAGATACAAAAGTATTTATAAACTAAGTAAATAAACTCAGAACACTGTATAAATAATAAAATATCATGTATACCACTGAGAGAGAGATGAGTGCTAATCCACAGTGTTTAAAATAAGGGCGAGTTGTATTAAGGCTACAGAAAATCAAAACTAATCACAAAGTGTTACGTAATAAATTAAAAATAATTACAGAGCAGTGAAAACTCATTAATACCAAATTCATCAGTACAGTTCTCACTTATACGAAGCGATATTTTACTCTTTTAAGCTGATATGAGAAATTCAATATTTTGTTTATGCTCAGTAAATTCTGGTTAGGAATAGCATTCAAAATTCGTTACACCCGTGCACACCTATTTCAGGTTCTCCGCGCATTTCTGACGTTTATTTTTACGCTGTCGAAAGCGGCTAAAACGGGTGTATTTGAGATTATATTTAGGTATGAAATATTTAGCGCAGAATATTTATAAAAATATAGGCGTGTTCAGTATATCTTTATAGTAAATATTACATTATAAAACTATGAGACACTACGGAATCGTATGTACCGGCATGCCAATTGATTGACTTGCGCTTAGAGGCTATGACGAGGTATGAAGTGTGTGTTGTCTCGTCCTTACCGCTTCAGCACTTCTAAGCCTCGAACGAGCAAAACACGTTCGCCCAGGTGGCCACGTTAGAGACGTTTCACTTTATTTCAAACAGGCCATGTTTATCAACAACATAACAGCACTATAGTGCCGAGAAAATATGTTTTCGTAAGAGTTGTGCGCTCTGTAACGAACGTCATCTCTGGCATTTCTTTCCCGCAAGTCAGAACCGTCCCGTCTATTTTTCATCTCCACTTGGCTGGATTCCCGCTAATTCAGACAGAAGCGAGAATACCAAAGAGCAGATGTAACGGATGTGCTGGCAGGTACGCGTGACCACGGATCACTCGCTAGCACGACACTGGAGTAGAAGGCAAAGCACGTACAAGCCATTGAGACGTTGTATCGGCAGAGAGTGGTTGATGCCCAGCCCACTGTGTGTCGAGCTCTGCAGTTGGTCCGTTAGTTCACTGCGCGGATACGAACTGAGCGATAGGGCCGCGCTTGGCGCTCGCATACCACACGAGACTCGGATTTTCTGACTTGGCAATCGTGTCGGACGATGCCACTGAAGAGCGCGTTATCTCGGGGATCTGCTGTTTATTACCCCACCCCTTCATTCTGGCGCAGCTTCATTTTAACCTAATTTCACCCATACTCAGTGCAGAAAACAGCTGTTAGGTGCTGGCTAAAATATCTATACGAACCGAGTGATTACTTGGCGGGATTATAGCCTGCTCAGGGAATTCGGTAACTATAGTGAGTAGGATGGTACGTAGACAAGGCTTCAGGATTAAGGAGAATAACGTCTTATGAACCTGCAACCTGCAGGCCTCGTTAAAGCTGGAACAATCTCTACTACTACTGCTACTTTATATATAATTAAATAAAACTATATATATTTTTCATGCTGTGCAAAAACAATTAATTAAAGTTCATTGTGAAACGAAATACTTTTGGCAGTCTCAGCCTATGTGTTTCAGAAATAAAAATTCGTAAATTATCTTTTATCGGGGAGAACCGTGCGAACAGTTACTGAAATAAGTAATAATGAAAAAGTATTTTCACTAATTAATATTATGTGTATGCACATACTTAAGACATTTCAGTCACTTCACTTATTTCATTCAGGTTTCGACGAAAAGATTTACATATATTCACTGTCCGTAAATTAATGACATAAACTCTAGGATTTTTTTCCCCACAAATCGTTGTAAGAAAGGCTAAAAAACGTTTAATTAGAAACGTATTTCTACATTACCTTTGTGTGCCTATTGTTACATAGCTACAACCTGGAGTACAAAAGTCTGTAAGATCATGCGTGTAAGTTACAAAGTTACACAAATTGTGGACGCGTGATTCTAAACAAACGCGTCTTTGAGTACGTCTATGTATTATAGTTAGAGATGATGGTATATCGCGAAAATGTTTCGTGCTAACATACCCTTGAAACCGCTGTAGTTAATTGCAACATATATGATTGGGTGATGTATGTCTGACACAACATTGCTGTCTGCAGACCAATAATAGGCAATTATTATTACAATAGCGGTATTCTTATTGGCTCAGTTAAATAGGGCAACAGCTCCTCGTACAAGCGAAAGCCAGCAATCTTCTGGTAAGTTGAACGTGCGTTGAAACCCAGCAAATAGTCAAGTTTTCCCGCAATAAACCATCATCTCTAATTATAGTGTTATACACATGACCGTATTGCTTCGTTCGCTAAATTCAAGACTGCAAGTAAATTATACAAATATACTTTTCGGAAATGTTTGTTTAATGCTTTTGAATTAATATAGGTTGAAAGAAAGGGTACAGTGCTAGGACATTCATTTTTCAAACATTTTGTACTGTGAACCCGAAATTGGAAAGTGAAACTTGCGAAACCTGATTGACGTTAACTGCCAATTCATGTACAAGAACGGAAAGAATCAACGTGAGCTCTCATATGACCACGAATATTACATGGTTAAGAATATCATGATAGTAGCAAGTTCAAATGCGTTTGGGAGGAGAACGTGTTTTTAAGGTCACTGAAGTATTAAGGTCCTGCTAGAACGGACTGATGGTTTGCAGTGTTGTACTGGTAATATTCTGAAGTCGTATTGGATCAGCAGCTCGTTTTCACTGTCGTAATTTGCACGTGAACAAATAAGTTTCAGCTAAGCTTTGCATTCATTAAGGCAGGAGGAATGTGTAAGAGGAAAGGCTTTGGAACAGTGCTTAAGGGGGTAGTTTCTTAGATGTATTGGTTGTATGCTCGCCCCTTTCTAACAAATTTTAATGATTTAATTTCAACTTTCAGTGTCAATCATGACATGCATCAGTACTTACTTGTATTTCGTAAGTTTAAGTGTGCTTTATATCATCGCTAATATCTGACATGAGGCGGAAATCAATAGATAATTCCCCCATTTAGATTTGAAATATTACAACAGTAATGATAAAAAAAACAAAGTTGACATTAAAATAATTGAGGAATGCCTTACTTGAAATTTGGTTCTAAATAGTTAAGATAAAAGTCATGAACAACTTAAACTGACTCCAACATTTTAAGGAAACTATCATCTTGACGGCGAGGTGCTGATATATTAGTAGGGGTGATACATGGTGGGTATGGAGCAGAGCTGGAATGAAGGGGATACAGGAACACCCTGAGCAAACCCGCCTGCCTGGCGTATGAGAGACGCGGTCAGTGTGTCGAAGGTCAGCTCCAAGGAAAGTTGTATAACGCGGACTGCTCGTGAACAAGTTGTCCCGCGAACTGGTTCTCAACGGAAGATGGTGGGAAAGAGGAAGGCCGGGTGTCGAGAAAGGTAGGGGGGAGTGTTAGCTAGCTGAGGAGAGACAGGGAGCCATGTTGTATCGAGGTCACGCCTTGCATGACGATTGGTGCAACTATTATATGTTGTTCGCTTTAAAATGAGAATTCGTCAAAACATATAATTACCAATAATTATATTTCTTTGAGTCTTTTATGTTAAGTTTTGAGAGTCGCGCCTCTTTTACACTTGTTTTTTGGTACAAAGGAAAGTTATCATATTAAAAATAGTTTAGATGGATGCCAAATACTTGAAAGAAAAGTTTAAGCAGGTATCACTTTATTGTGAGCAGCCTATACCGCGTTGTAGGCAGTTCGTTAGTTTAGCACTTTTGAAGACCGTCTTATCGAGAGTAAAAAAATCCTTTTATTTTGACCTGAAAGGTTCACTTTTAAGTGTGGCACATGCAGTACACTTTGATAATTACTTATGGTGCTACGTTTACACTGAAAAGTTTCAGGAGAATACAGATTGGTAGATCTACTGGTTTTTGGCGAAAATAACTGCTCCAACATGCTTTAATGCCGTACGCGTACGTCTGAAACTCTGCCTTATGGTCAGTGATTGGATGTTTTTAACTCTCAACTTCTTGGAGTTGTGCCAGCAAATGACAGACGCGTGGTGTGACGGTAACCTTATTCTCATTGGCTCAGAGAAACAAGTGACACCTCTGCACAAAGACACGCTGCGAGTAACCATGAAACAAAGCTGCAAGTGTGCACGTAAGGCGTTGAAACATTTTGGTGAAACATTATTTTTACCACAAACCAATGGCTGAAAGGAAAATAGTAACCAAAACGAATCTACTCTGCTTCCTTTCGCCTTGGTCCTAACACTCACAGTAAAAAATTATTTGTATATTTAGGACACCGATGTATAGGAGTGTTAAGAACGTAGGTACGGTAAAATAGTTTCCCATATACCAACAGTAGTGCTCCTATATATTTGTAGGAAACAGCCAAGTGCAATCTGATGTTACCAGACTTGTACAGTAACAAAGCTGATCATTTCTCTTATTACAATCTAAGGTATGGTAAGTGTCCCACATTGTATATGAGGTAGCAACTTCTAATACTATTTAGGAAGTTTCTTACAGTGTACACTCCATTCTTGCAAGCACGAAACAAAATTCCTGTAGACAAATGCTCTCCGGGTGTCAATTATTGTGAACAGTCCCTTGCTTTGATGTCCACTCGCCTTCCACCATAACGACCTGGGTTCGGTCCAGATTCTAGCGGATAGAAAACGTGGCGGATGTTGCCGTTGGCCTGCGGGTACTTTTGTTTCCCATGTCTTTCGTATCACGTCACTTCTCGATTACTGGGCTTAATTTCATATAATTCCTCAAGGTTCGGCAGACTCTACGTGCGACCGGTCCAAGAGTGTGTCAAGTCTGTGACGTGTTGCCTTGTCCGCTGGTACTGTTCTCACACGCTACTTATGTATTACTACTTGCTTTCTTCCATGCACTAAGGCTAACGAGGAATTGTATGTTTAGACTTAACGGTTGGCAATGGATGGTCTACGTGAGGGAGGTACCAAACGCCTGCTTGCAATAAACATGCGCGAAGATGCTGACGTGGCAAATCAACCGCCATGATGAATTTACTTAAATTTTACTCTAACTTTCGTTTCCTATTTATTTTACCTTGACAAAGGATAACATTCGACTCGATATACAGTCCAAACACAGTATTTATAGAATACCTTTATCAATGTGGCTTGTTTGACAGTATACTGAATTTCTGTTTCAAAATTTTTATCTCTGCAATCCCACAAGTCAAATAAATATAAATATTATTTTAGTGCTGTATTTAAACTGCTAGCCAAGTTATTTTCTACGCCCAAATATAAAGCGTGTAGAGGAAACAAAAGTTGTAGCATACGTTGAATAAATCCAAGATGGCGCCCTATGTTCAACCTTAATGTAGCCAACACTCATAAGATTTAAAACAATATTATAAAATATTACAAGAAGAATACTTCTAATAAGTAAAACGCAGCCACTTTAAATCGTGCTTTGTCTTCCATGCAAAAATGATATATGGCAAGCACAACACATTTTCAAGTTGAGACTTCGGATAAATATAAGACTGTGCTATTATATATCAAGCGAAGGTGATATCTGATACAAGTTAGTGGATTTGCAGTGCAGTAAAAGAATCACGTGATCATGGGTTCGAATAAAAAAAAGTTTTTCTAAAAACGTTAACTTAAAGTTTCTTTCACCTACTTCTGACAAGGTAACGTATAACAACGAAAGTATAATAAAATCGACGTGACTGAAGTTAATAGATGGTTGAATACATGGTATCACCATTATTCTAAGTTAACAGCAATCATACTCAATTCATATGTAATTTTCTCAGTCACAAAAATAATATGAAAGGTTAGAAACAAATAACTTGTAACATTTGAAATGTGCTAGAATGCTAAACGGCATAAAATTTGTGCCATGTAATCACTCGGATTAAAAACAACTCAAGTACCTAACTGCTCACTGAAATGCATAAAATTATTAAAATCGTGATCAGCAAGCACATATTAGCCACTTTGTTAAAAAATATTAAGAGCAGTATACAAAATAATTAATAATTAAAAAGCGTTAAATTTCTTTATAAAGTCTACATACGACATTATTAAAACCCAGCTGACATCACCTGCAGAGTTAACAATCACTAAAATTGACGATTTAAAACACTGCTATAGTAGTTACATAAATTACGGATTAGGCAATATTCTAATGTATGCTAACTTACTTAAGAAGACTAGAATATTTTAAGCAGTATAGAACAACCAAAGTCAAAATAAACACACGTACAAAACGATTAAACAATTCATCCCGAGACGGAAAAACTAATTCGGGCAGCAACTCATGTATTAGACTCTGTAGCGAGACACGAACTGTAACCATGTTAGAAACCGCAACTTAGGTGCCTAAATCATGGATCTATGTAAGAGACATAAAATATTAGGGAATTTATGTCGAATTTCACTGAGTAAAGTAACACGTATATAAATAATGAAATATGTTATTAAAATCAACTGATGCTGTTTACTTAGGTTGTATTTCCCACTTTCGGCTGAAAACACTTATCCGTTAAAAACAAAATTAATTACAAATAAGGAATCAGCGTGTTTTATGGAATATTTGGTGTATTTAAACGTAATTAGTATTTCAGCTCCAAAATCTACCAATACTAGAACAAAACATGAATAAAGAATTACGAGTAGGTATATGTGAGAAACTAACTAAATAATGTTGCAGTTCCAAGTTCCCGCCTTTGCCGAGCTTAGAGCTGTTGTCTAAAGATCGAATCCACCCGGTCTATAGTCATAAACTGTAAAAAAAAGTGTCTCGGTACACCGCCTGCACGTCTGACCCATTGAGCTGAAGAGACGCGGGTGGTATATTGCCCTCGCTGGTTCCTGTGGCTGGACGAGGTCAGTGTTGTTCAAGATAGTTGTAACTGTACGTACCGGTTGCCGCAAGTGCGGCTAAGACGACGAGACACAGACGTTGGCTTGCCATTGTTCCTTGACAGCAGTATGGACGACTTCACCGTCTGCACTGGTCGCACACACTAGTCGGCTGCAGCCGTGAGCCTGAAGGCTTTATAGCGGCTCAGTGAGACCACCTCCCTCTCTGACCTACTCTCTTCTTCTCGTCCCCTCTCTCTCTCTTTCTCTCTCCCACCTCCCCGACCCCTCTCCTTCACCTCTACGAAGGACTTTCATTTCTTCTCAGCAGCCCCATCTTCACCAGCCGGCAGGTTATCTACCAGGATGCTCCATCAATGTGTTATAATGCAAGCATATTAGCTCGGTTAACTATCTGAACACAAGCAACTTCACTTGGTTCAAATTTCAAACTACTAGAGTTGAACATTTTTGAACTACCCAGACTAGCCTCGTTATTTTTCGACTGATGTCACCGAGCTCGATTCTGTTCCACATTTTGGTGTTAGCAGTAGACAGTATACAGATTATTAGCGGCGTTATTAGACGTATCTCTATATACAATTGCATGAAGCAAGTTCAGTCATGCTGCACACTTTGACGCTGTGAACTCACAAAATAATAAAGTAGCTTATTAACCTTCACGGAATGAAATATCCACTTGCCGATTGTATATACTACACCGACATGGATGTATTTTTCGTTAACAGAATAACGTAGATACTACGGTAGCACATTTGACTCGTATTCGGGAGGACCCTGGTTCAATTCTGGCTCTGGAATTCCTGATTTCAGTTAACTATAGTTTCCCGAAATTTATCCAGGGAAATTATTTAATTGTGCCTTTACACAGACCATGGTCGATTCCTCCCAGTCCCTGTCCTTTTCTAGAGTTGAGTGTATCCGTATATGATGACCTCACTGACGTAAAGCCCACTATATTGTAAGTTACCAAAGTTCTATGATACTGTGTGGACGATAGCTCAGTAGTTATGTAGAACTCTAAATAAACAGCAAAGTCAGGCTACCCCACTTTAAATGTTATTGTAAGTTGTTCTCGTTACATGTTTCAGGTTCTGTGAACCAAACTAAGGTTGAAGCGTCCAGTTATAGTATTGAAAAACGTGTCACTGCAAGTTTCTGGGCGTATGAGCCCAGACCTCAATAAATGTGATAATTCGCTATGTGGATTTATTAAGGTTATAGTTTTACAAAGCAGTTACAATTTCACTGGCGAACTGAAAGATGTTGTGAGACAAGCTTTCAATCTAGTTACATCAGCAATATTCCTAAAAAATGTCGCATATAACCTCTGAACGTATTATCTTTTACCACGAGAATGACGATACACAGATTGATCCTTTGGACAAGTAATTCTTCATTTATCAAGTAAACTCCTCTAAAGAACTGTTGTTTATTTTATTCATTTATATGTAGGAATTTATGTTGGTTATTTTGAGGGTAACAGGAATTGTGGACTGTCTATTTATCTTGCAAGAAGTTTTTAAATTATGAAAGCCTAATTGGTTAGTCATTAGTAAATAGCCCATGTGCTATTTAATGATTTAATGGACGTGACTTATAAAGCATTACATACAAGGTAATGAAATGCATTATATGTATGTCGTAGCGAGCAAGACTTAGAGGCGACGTTGTGGCTTAGAAGATTCTCCTCCCCCTAATTACTTAGATCAATGGTTCAACACCTGGCGAAATCGTCTCCGTGTCTCGCATGTGGGAACCGTGACGGACATTTCCCATCCCTCACATTCCGTCATTGCTTCACCCCTATCTCACCTTATCTAGCCTGTTACTTAGGCCTGCTGTACGACGGGTGCTTATGTTGGGCAGAGCTTCCGGCTCAATTTTCAACTAGGCATTCCGTCATCCGTCACAGCTAAAAGTTATGTTTTTAAGAAGAAAAAACTTACAATTTAATATGTTTAAACATGTATAACTACGTTGTTACATACAGAATATTGAAGAGGGAGTGGTTAGTAACAGTCTAAATAGACTAAGGGCGAATTATAATCCATATTCTTTAGAGAAATGAGTCAGACTTGTGTTATGTCATTTGTGCGGTATTATGGACGTAGTTCGTTAGGCAGGGGAGCATAATATGCCTCGTGGTGTAACCAAATCTGCTTTCATAGGGCCTCGGTATTTTCAGGTTTTATCGTATCTATGAGAACGAGTGTAATAAATGCTTATAATCAGATTGATCGATGCAAGAGAAAATTAGCTTTACTGACACTGTACATTTAACAAAATATTTGTTACTTTTGCTGAAAATTTCTTTGGGAACTAGTTACAAAAATCATTTTAGTGTACGGCACACAGTTGTTGTAATACTTATAAAATTATTGCTGGTAAATATACAACAATTGTTTGTAAAATGTCCAGAAACATAGTTTTTTTATTTCCAAAAATGTTTGTAAATGTTTATAAAATATTTGTATTTTTACAGAAATATTATTTTCAAATTAGTTTCTAAATAAGGATTTTGAAGAAACTATTTTTTTTACGTTGTGGTAACCCTGACTTAGGAGGGACACACAGTATGTACTTCTATTTTCAGTGAACAGGAGTGTCGGTACTGTAGTATACGCTAACTCATGAACATGACAGACAACCGGTTACCTGCACGGGATTCTGTGTCTATGTAAGGAACAGCAGAGCGCAGAGGCGCATATTTACATCAAGTTGAGGTATTGTAGTCTGGTAACTGGGGTGAATGCTAGACAGAGAATTGCTGCGCCTATCTGCAATTCTTAGATTATCTATACGCACTACAGATAGCAGGGGAAACTTTGTACCGTACATGAGAGGAGTGTTAAGAGATCACTAACACAAGTATTGTGATCAGGTACCATAGCTGTGCGGTGATTCGTTTAGGCGCATCTCGTGGTATTCGCTGAGGTGTTGTATGTGCGACCATCTTCCTGCCTACAGCGTGCCCTACCACAATGTCAGGTGCCTCATACGAAGCAGCACGTACAAATGACTATGACTATGATCTGTTTGAAGTGCTACGACAGTTGCTCCCAGACTGCGACTCAATTCTGGTCACGGTAGTGGCCAATGACAACGTGAAGACACTGCTGTCGGTATTTGCCTGGAAAGTCATGTGCAGCCTGGATACTACGTAACGGTATGCCCCAGGTCAGTGGTCATGTTGCTCAGATTCCTTCGGGGCTGAAAGGCAATCGGCTTCCCCACAGAATATGGGACTGTGCAAGATTGTACGCAAGCTGATATGCAAATAAGATAGTAGTACTGGCATAACTAGAGCAACTGATTTTGGTAAAAATAATTTTTCGCCAAATTGTTTTATTTCTTTACGTGTACATCGGCAGCTTTGCTTCATGGTTATGTGCTGTGTGTAGTTTCTGTGTAGAGCGTCGCTCATTTGACTGCGCCAATCAGAATACGGTTAATGCGACACCACACTTCTGTGGTATGCTGATTGAACTTCAAGACTCTGAGAGTTAAAAACATCCAATCAGTGACCATGAAGCACAACTACAGAATTGCACATAAATCATTGAAACAATTTGGTGCAAAATTCTTTTCACCAAAATCTATGGTTCCAGGCAACATATGGGGAACTAAGCACCCTGCCTGGTTGGGTTGCGTGTGCGCTGTCGACCGTCAGTCGGCTCAAGTCCTGAGCTGCTAAAAGAACTAAGAAGCTAAGCAGATCACAACTTGGTGTACGGTTATGTTTTCCGAACTCAGTTCATGGTGGTTGGTAGAAGATATAAGTGAACGGAGCTTGGCGAATGTATATATTTGGACGGAAATTAACGAGACTGTAAGAGCCTGAGGGATCAGTTACATGAGGGGAAGAGTAGCGGAGAGTCAGACAATTTCATAAAAACACGTATGTAATCACCGTGCCGAGAAAATCACGTTCGTAATCACCTTGCCGATGGCGGCATGGTCATGTGCTGGATCTGCCGTTTCATTCATTCTCTGACATCAAGGCAACGAGTGATCCCATTCAACGCAATTGAGCCAACGTTTCCTTGTTCTCACAGCATTTCGAATATTACTGTTGTTTCAGTTACTGCAACTTCTTTCAACGTGTATTGTAACTAGTACTAGTAAATAACTTTCTTAGGCCTAAATGCTGTTGGTAAGGAAAAATTAAATAAGAATGAAAAGTTGTTTAAAATTCAGCCGACAGTCTACAGATCTGCACACAGTCATCAGGCTCAAGACTTTACCACTTCCAATTAATATTGTGTAATAAGTGTGCATGTCTAACACAACAACGTAGTTTCAAAACCATGGTTCAAATAAACCAACATCAGTAAACATTTGCTTCACATTTAAGCAGGCTAAAAAATGATGGCTAGGGCTGAATTTGAGAGAAATAATTGTCTGACTTAAGTGTTCATATTTAATAATCGTTTACTTTCTTGGTTATAAAACTTATTTTTTTTGGAAGCTCTTAAATCTTTCAGATATACAGTAGACACACACAAACGATACAAGATCATTACATTTTAAATAAGCCAATTAAAAAAAATATTCTCGTCACCATGTTTGATTTTAATGAAACTTTTTATTGAATATTCATCATCCTTACAAAACACAAACCATATTATTTTTTTATTATTATTGACAAAGTAGAGGTTATACGACCAACTGCAGTGGAGAAAAATGTGACATTTCAGGGTCACTTTGAAGGAGTCGTAAAATTTTACCCCTTTCTGCTATAAAACTCCGCCGTAGCTATTTAGAAAGATTAAAAACGAAATATGTGGTTTTGTTCAGAGCAAAAATTACATTAAATTAAGTCGAGTTTTTTTAGGGTTGAATAAACCGTAAAAAAATCTGTGTATGCTACATTTGGCTAGCCAAAAATTACTGACGGCTTGGTAATAATAACCTATTTCTTTCATGCACAGTAAACAGCAGTAAGTAATACTCGGGAAATAATTAACATGTTATTTGGTTCTATTTACTAGGTTTAATCTCCCAAAGTAACTAATTTTTGCACAAAGATTCTTGTTTCAAAGTCAAGGGGTAAAAATTACGTTTGGATTTCAAAATATAGTTTTTAACAGTTTACAAACAAAAGTAATTTAATTTGATACTCTGAGTGATTTGGAAACTATACATGTCTGAATATATGAAAATTTTGTAACCATTATCACAGTCAAATAATTAATTGATCAACAATTAAAATAAGTAATCTCTTCTACTTAAGCGTAATGAATCACAATAGTTGTAAAAAATGTTTAATTCAAGATACTACCGGTCCACTCCATCAACAGAAAGAAAAACTACTTCATAACATTATTTATTATCACAGTACAAACTTTTTTGTACTTTTACAAAATTATTGGGCAACTAGTTTCCGAGAAATATTTTCGTAAAATTACAAAATATTTTGGAAAATGCGACAGGCCGTCAAATGTTATTTGTTTCACATCAAACACGCTGTTCATAAAAATGTATCCCTCTAGTTTCCACACATTTTTGGAAAGTTTACATCACTGTAATGACCTGCGACATTCTCGATGTAGTGCCTATGCTGATAAATGTTTATACATTAATTTTTCTTGTAAAAGTACGAATTTATTTACTGTGTAAAATTGATAATAGTTTTTAAATATAGTTAAAACAATCACATGAAACATTTGACACTTTAAGCTTGAATTACATACCCATAATTTTATATAACGGCCTCGATGTCATACAATATAGAAAACTGAATGCTCTTAATTGATGGAATTCTCTAGGAACAATTTCGACAAAGTCTCACTCATTGTTGATGTAGTGTTGTGACCTTTTCCATGTGCTGACCATAACTCGGTGTTTAAGAATTTTTAGTACGTCTTAAAATCGTACCCAAGTATTGTCATGTTTACCTGGCATTTTGAATAAAATTCCAGGCCCTTTAGGATAAAAAAAGTGAATACTGTACACTTCTTCAATGTCATAAAGTTGTTTTTAAACTGCTTCTCCTACCAACCTGTTATTATCGCACACACAATTTACATACTCAAGTACCTTAGGTTGTGTCTGTAAAGTAATTTTCTCAGTTTCACCTACTTAAATGAGCTGGAAAGTCACTGCTTTTTCAGAAAATGATGTGTGCTTAGTTTTCGTTACTGAAGTACTGATAGGATTGAAGCTGTCGAATGATCTTGCGTCAGACACTGGCTGTGACATCAGGAATATTTACTGTAGAACATATCTCCATTGTCTACATCATTATTGGAACTATAGAAAAATGTGACACCTTCAATACAACACAGTGAAATGCAGTACAATAGTTGAAAACATCCATAGGTGTAAATGATCTGTTTGTTAACTAGTCGTTGCTCGCTATCCTTTCGAACCAACCTCTTCACATTTCCTCCTATCCGATCACATGGCTCCTTTCCAAGATATGTGATAAAGAAGTGCCATTCAGCCCTTTCACTAAAGTCCTTATCATAGTGAATAAGATAATGAAGTTCTGCCGGCTTTTGTATTGGTCAGATGAGCCATTGTATACGAAAATAATTCTGGACAGGTTAGGGTGATCTTGTTTCAGTTGCTTAATAAGAACTTTTGAAAAGTATAGAACAATATAGTGTTGTGGTCGAGATAGTCACCAACAAAACAGAAATGTTTTGGATGTAACTTTCGATTTGCTCTCCAGTAGTCATCAAATGGCTGCAGTATCGATTGTTGACCTGACCAATGGAATGACTGGACCTCATCTTTCACACTGTAAGACAAATATCATGAAAAGTGTCTCAAAACAATAAATTCATCGTCTTCAAGACATTCTCACTAAGAAAAAAAAAATATATATATATATGTATATGTGTGTGTGTGTGTATTGAATAGAATGATGGACTTTCAATTGTTTAAGCTTTTCCTACAATTTTTTCTACAACGTCTTGTAGAATTAACCCACAAGAAACAAGCTCACAACTGTCGTTGATACCCACTGCTTGAAAGAGATTTCCATTTATTCTGCCAGCACTTCATAATCTTCAAAATTTTCTTTAATAGCATATGATTTTGTATCAGTTGACAATTGTTGAGCTTTAACTTTAGATACACCAAGAGCATTACGTGCTTCGTTCACAGAATCCACTAACACACCTGTTGGCTCATAAATGTCACTGTCATAGAAAGATTCACTTTGTTGTATTATGCACAAACGGTTGCAATGCGTATCTTTGCTAAGAATGAGATTCATTTAGGGATTTTTTAATGCATAAATCCAAAATATAACCTGCAATACTTATGCAATTTACCTCTTGTGCAAAAAAATGGGCTACAGCACGAATTTCCATACAGATAGGTGAATCAAAAAAAAAGAAAAGAAATCTTGCGATAACTGTAGACAGTTTTAATGTTATCACAAGCAGTACTCATACGAAGCTAGTTTTTATCATTGACACGAATCTCAGAAAAATAGAATAACTGCAATAACTTAAAATATTACAAAAATAGAACAACTGCAATAACTTAAAATATTACAAGGTTGATTTCTGAAAACACGTACTGAACACTCCACCACGTACTATTTAATAGACAATTCATTGGATATGTACATCCAGCCTAAGTACGAACATATCACAGTACTAATACCCAACCACTGATGAGCTTGTAGAGGTAACTAACACCAATTACTTCTATGTCATAGATCTACAGAAAACTGAGCTAGTGGACAGCAGCAGGACTGTGAATGTTCAAACAGGCACATATGTGCTGCTAGCTGAACAGAACTTAAAATAATATTTTTTTCACAAAAATATATTCACTGTATAAATATCATTTAAAATTATTTTTAATTCCTTATAAATTAAATAAGATGAGATATAAAATTAATTATTCGCCCATATATATATTTTTCCTGGAACCATAAGTATTAAGAAGCTTGTAGTTTCCAAAGCACTCATAGTATCATATTGAAACATCTTTTGTTAAAAAATATATGTAAAAATACTATCTTTCAAAACCAATAAATAAAAAATGCCCTTTTTGACTTTGAAAATGGGAACATTGCGGACAATCGATTATATGGGGCGGGGGGGGGGGAAGGTGTTACCTTGTAAAGGGGCCCAAATAACATCTTAATTATTTACCTAGTAGTATCCACTGCTGTCTACTAAGCATGAAAAAAGTTGTAAATAATAACCCTTCAATAATTTTTGGCTAGCCAAATTTTGCAGAAACAAAGTATTTTCAGGCATTATTTAACGCTAAAAAAGAGGGCAAGTTGCATAAAATTAAGGACGTCTTTAAGACTGGCCTTTCACAAAATATATTAACACTTTACATTTACAATTCATAGCAGTTTCAGAACAAACACTAAGAAATATTATTAATTTGACTAGAAACTAACTTTATTACTAGGGAAAAGTGATCCTTGCCTTAATGCATTCGATTAAGTGTGCGAGAATAGAAATACACACAGCCTAGGACAATGCTTTGCTTTGTAATATGTAGAGATATGCAAATTTCCCGCTATTATTTGCGGCAGTCAAGAATTCAGTGTCCTTCACTTACCCGAGTGCACACTCAGAGGCGTTATTAGCTCCGGGTCTTTGTAACTTCGTGTGCCCATATTACGGGATTGTGGGCATTTTACAGTTGACATTATATCATTGATTTAAAAGTCCTTCAGTCGTGCCACACAGACTGTTGGCAACAGGAGAAGGCAGTGAACACGCAGTAACTTGCAGTCCAGTCTGTTGTCTGATAACAACGTGAGATTTGCTGGTCTCTGTCTATTACGTATTCATTTATTCTGTTTAAGAAATTTAATTTAAGGGCGCCGTCTACTAGAATCGTGAAGAGGCGCGCAGACATTTAACAATTCTGATTTCATTCGAAAACCATTCAACACGTTGTCACGCGGTTAGGCTACGAAAAGCATTTAAGGATCTTAGTACAGGTATATAATTTTGCCATTAACTTTTATCGTTCCTAACAAGTATTTTTTTGAGTGTGAAAGTGACCGAATCGGGACTTTTGACGCTGATTTTTATGTAAAAGTAATCATTTTCACGGTATTCTGAATATTATAGACATGTAGAGCGACTCTTTCCCTTTCATCGCGTAAGATAAAATTATATTGTTGTCGCTGAAAGTCCCATAATAAAAACGGTTCAGCGGGAACCTTGCACGCTAGTTCAGCGCTTGGCTCGTTGAGGCGACGCGGCATTTGTTGCGCGCTTCAAGATCGACCTTACAACTCCATCGCTTGTGAGCCTCTCACGTGCGGGTAGACGGCGCCCTTAATTTTGTAATGAATTTATGCATACAAGTCGTAGCCCGTGACATGTAGTTTCATTATGAATTATATAATTTTATTATGTTTATTGGTTTTCGCGGAGTGCATGAAGAAAAATCATGCAAATTTTGACTTTTAAAGAACATTATAGGAAAACTGGCAGAGCTATATGTTTTTTTTGTAAGAGGAAAGTGCACTTTCGAGTAACATCTTCAAAACTGTTATTACTTCATACAAATACAAAATTAGGATTTTTTCCCACTTGAACTCTTTTAAACTGGTTTGCTCATTCACGTGACTAGGTTTTTCCGACTACCATGTTGTGTATGAATGCCTTTAAGCTATTTCAGGTTTTACAAGGATTGGAATTCAAACCGAGACTTCAAAAATTACTAAATTTTCAGGTCACTATCTATTAGATGTTCATTAAAAGTGTTCACGAAATTTGTGCTCTAAAAATAATAAAAAGAGCAATTATGTTTAATAAGGTGAGGTTCAGATATGGCCGTAAATTTTTCTGACAACCAGGGCACAAACTGGCCATCTACTGGATCGATAGAGTCGACAGCTCGATAAAGGACCTCGTGCTCCAGACGCGACAATGAATAACGTCCTACATTTACGTCTATAACTTCACCTTGTCGCACCAAGGAAAGGAGGTATCGTAGCCTCATCTTGAAATCTCGACGAACGAGAGCAGCAGAGATGATAGCGTGGGAGGGGAACATCTTCGCTGACCAATAGCAGCGCGCCTCAAGTCTCTAGACTCGCCACTCGGGGTGGTTGTGCCGGGTTGAAGGACACATCTCTGACCTTGGAAGCAAACCGCTCTTCTCATTACCCTCGGGCTGCGTCAAACGTTTGAATTTTTCAGGATCGTAACAAGCTTGGCTACTTATGCATATCCTTTTATCAACGTCTCTAAAATTGCGTTCTTCTTTAATACAGAAGAACGAGCAGCTCTACGGCCAAGTATTCGCAGCTTGCGGAGGATTACTTTTGGTTTTGTGTTGCTTTGCAGAATTTTTTTGAAACAAATCAGTAATCAAGTATTAACTCTCTGAATAATAAAAAACTGTTCAAAAAAATCTAATTTTCCATCAAGGACTTTTAAAAGGTCTAAATTTGCAACATGTTTTTACTTCATGCACACCGCGAAAAAAATCACAATAAAGCAATGTACAGGATGTTGCGAAATTCCATGTCAATATTTTAGGGAAACAATCCTCACGTGCAGAGGAACAAAAAGTGTTATGTGAACATAGGTCCAAAAACGCACCATTTCTGCGCTACAGTTGGCATACAAGACGTATGGTTGGTAGCGAACTGGCAGGATCATGTTGTTGTGTCACAGTTGTTCCTACTGTATGTGTGTTAGTGGCGTAGTGTGTGGCATAGTAACATGTTATGTACTGCTGTAATGATGCCCCACAGCAACATGATCCTACCCGCGCGCTATCAACCGTACGTCGTGTATTGCAAACTTTAGCGCAGAAACGGTGCGTTTTTGGACCTACGTTCACATAACACTTTTTGTTCCTCTACACGTCAGGATTGTTTCCCTAGAATATTGACATGGAATTTTGCAACATCCTGTATATTGTTTTATTATGATTTTTTTTTTCGCGGTGTGTATGAAGTAAAAACATGTTGCAAATTTAGATATGGAATTTTGCAACAGCCTGTATTTCCACTTAAACTACATGCCACGCTGCTTGATGCATATAAAACCCATTTGAAAATATGTTTGCACTAAAAAATTCTTACATTTGGATTATTTTTTTAATTTTAGATTTTTTTTAAATAAAGACAATTTTAAAATGTGTTAATATATAACTATGTCGTAACACGTGACATGTGGTTTCAATATGAATTATTTCACATCATTATGTTTGTTTGTTTTCGCGGCGTGCATGAAGAAAAAAACATGCAAATTTAAATTTGAAGTGCCATTATAGGGTAACTGGCAGAGCTATTTTTTTTATAGGAAAACGTACTCCCGAGTAACGTCTGCAAAACTAACATTAGTTACTTCATACAAATACAAAATTATGATTTCTGCCCGCTTGAACACACTTCAGCAGGTTTGTTCAGTCACGTGGCAAGGTATTTTTAGATTACCATGTTGTGTTTTATGCCCTTAAGCTATTTGGGTGTTAAGAGCATTGGAATTCAACGCAAGGCGTTATAAATTATTAGATTTGTTATGTATTGTGCTGCGATTTTTTTACATGATTTTAGGCGACTGAGAGCACAAAGTATCTAAAACCAATTCCGTGATGGCAGAACCCTTTTTTGCCTACAAATCAGGTATTGCATTGTTATCACATAAACAATGTGCATTTCTTGATTTTGGTGCAATCTATGCGCTTCCCGCAGCACAACTTTTACTGTTCCAAATTATGTACTGCTCAAATAAAAAAACAAATGTGTTCACAAAACACGGCGTGAAAATCATTTTGTACAGTACTAGCTGGCAACCGCGACTTCATTCGCATGTTCTTCAATTTAATGCTATAGTAGTTCTGAAACAAAAAAGTTTTTAAAAGTACTAAGTGGGGCAAAATTATGTTAATAAACATTAATTTCAGTTTTAGAATCATTTTGAAAAAGAAAATTATTTCACTAAATTTTTGGGTATACCGTTCCGCCCTTATTCGTTTTGCACTCCCATCTTTACAATATTTATTTTTTTGCAAATATCATAGTGGGTGCACGCACAAATCAACTAAAATTTCTTCGCTATTGAATGACTGGTATCTGACCGCATAGAAGATGAACAATAATTAATTTTCATAAAATAGGCTATAGCAGTCCGCCCGTGGCATTGCCCGCGTGTATTACTCGTAAGTATATTTACTTCAATTGAAAGACCTCTTCGTACAGCAGATTAGTAGCTCGGCCATTAAGTGCTAGGATAACCAAGCTGCAGGTTGAGCTTACTCTGCAGCTGGCTACGTAGCTATAGCTACACATGTGTAATACTGTCCTAAGTCTATCCCAGATACTTTAACGATCGTTTTGGGACTTATTTATAGTCATAGCAAAACAGACCTTGGATATGAGGGCATATGCGAATGGTGTAAGTAGTATAGTGATATGAGGGAGTATTCGGATGTTATAAGTAGAATATGTTACTTGATGACTCATTTACTTCGAGCATAACCATCGATGGCTGTGTGCTAAATACGTATCCCGAAAGTTAATTAAAATAAACAAAATACTCAGTCACTGGACACTTAGAGGTTGTACAACGATAAGTAACGTATTGCAGAGTGTTAACCTCCCTATAAATCAATTTCTCTGTGGCCGGACAGGGGCCGCGGTGATCGAATGGTCAGACCAATCGCCTCCCACCAAGGCGATCCGGGCTCAATTCTCGGCTGGTTCGATCCCCGGATTTTCGCTTGTTGGGAATAACGCCGGACGATGTCGTTGGTTGGCGGGTTTTCTCGGGTATCTCTCGCTTCCCCCACCCCTTCATTCCGGCAACACTCACCTCATGTCACCTCTCACCTTGATGTTAAGCACTAACCAAAATCTCTCACTCACGCTGTGGCAGTACTTGCTTTTTCATATCGCCTGCTTTCAATTGTTTACAAAGACTACACATTCCCCTTGCTATTTCAGAGTTGTTCATCAGTACAAAAACTGATCAAATAATTTCTCTTTTGTACGTGAGCATCATTATAAAGCAAATAACATCTCGGTATTTTATCTGGTTAAGTAGATATCATGGGGTAACCGAAAACAAATTTAATTGCTTATCACCCCTTTAGTGACAGAATTTCGTAAAATCTTACCGTTACATGTTAAACATTTGTATAAGTATCGAATTGAGGTGAACATCACGATAACCTACTGAGTCAAAGCTTAATCTACAATTAATTAAAAAGACATATTTAATCCCTTCACAGTCACGAGACTTCGAATTTAAAGAAGTCCTGAAAACTGTTTACTGGCTCTTACGTATTCATCATCATAACGCGAAAAGCAACTCTATATCTCAAGAGGATCGAAAGCAATCAAGGATTTTTCTAATACACATTACGTCCTTTCACGCCCTTAGGGTATAAATTTCGAAAAAAAAAAAATCTGTATAGACAGGCTATTGTATGGGCGTCACATTTAAGTGGAAACCGTGACGATAGCCCGTTGGATTCGAAATATATAGAGGATTAATTGAAAACATTTATCATCCCGTTTCATCATTTTTCATCCTCTTAGTGTCAATTTTCGAAAATAAATTAACTACAATTCATGTATTTAAGTAAGCATTAATCTTAAACAAAAATCGCTTCGATATCTAAATGTCCAGTGGGCTCGATACACATCGATTACAAATCGAGGACACATTTGACTAATTTAACCTCTTTGGAGTCGAATTTGGAAACTATATTGAAATTTTATTTTGTGTCATTACGTAAACATCATTCCGAAGCAAACATCACTTTGATATCTCAACTGGTTCAATAGATATGGAAGAATAATCGGAAATATATTTTACGTGTTTTTACCCTTTAATGAAATAATTTCGTAACGTTTTGGAAGTGCAACAGCAGACACATGTTAACGTATACATTTGAAGTTAAATTACAACGATAGCCCATTTGGTTCGAACATTTACAAAAAACGTATCCCCGCCCCCTTCTCCTTGAGATTCGAATTTCGAAAAATTCCTAAAACTATTTCTTGGGTATTTGCATAAGCATATTTTTGAAACGAATTTTATCTCTGTATCCCAAAGGTATGATAAATATCGATATTAATCGAAAACAAATTTCAGGTCTTTTCACCCCCTTAAAGGTCTAGTTTAGAAAACTCATAAAATTGGCTGATATGCATTTTTAAGATTGAAGTAAAATTAACAACGATATGCCGTTGGATTCGAGTTCTGTAGACGATTCTCAGAAAACACATTTCATCTATTTTCACTCCCTTAGGGGTCGAATTTCGAAAAATTCCTTCTAAGAGCTCGCCTACGACTTAAAGGGAACATAGACAAAAATTTTCACGTATCTTCGTCTAGCGGTTTGGGCTGCAGTTTGATATGTCAGACCTTTGTTATTTTTATGAGGAGGAAAAGTTTGAAGGGTGATTTCGTTACACGTTAAATCTCTAAAAAAAAAGTAACATTGTTTACAGAATCGTAACTTAACGCCACGCCTTTTTCGGTGTTTTGACACCATACTACTTGAAGCTAGAGTTTTAAGGCTTATATTACGTTCCTTAGTATTTTCTTGGCTTCAAAGTGCACAATTTAGTGCGTACCTAGATTTTATGAGGAATATCTTCCAAGTTTGGGCTTTTAATGTTCTTACACCTTAATGTTTACTGAATGCGACGTGACGGCAGCAGTATATTTTATATTCCATCTTAATTATGCTTCCCATAACATTTCTTTCGTGCTTTTTTGTTCATGTTTGGAACACCATGAATGCAGTTTCACTTCGCCGTAGTTTTGGTTGTGCATACGGTTTGCATTGTTTTCCCTCGCCGTTTAACGTCTTGCGTCTGCCAATAGCAGTACACCCTGTTCTCGAGGAGGTTTAACCACGAATTAATATAAAAGCCGCTCTCGTGAATTGCGTGATTCCTGAAAACATTATTTGTGTTAATTTTGAGAACCTCAAGATGATACGTTTGTCGTACCCAGTGTAACCACGTGACTATCACAGATACCTCTTGTATTCCTGCGGTGCGCGTAGATCAACTGCGCGGAATCAGCTGTGAAACTCACAAGTCGTAGATCATTGACCAGCTGAATGTTAACAGTCTGTCCTTCAAGGTTGACCGTCAACTTGTATGCCAAGGCGACGAACCGCCAAGACGTCCTCGAGTTATCGCCATTCATGGATACTCATGAGCGTTTTACGCGATAATTGGGGCAACTGCTTTCTGACCTTCGTCAGCTCCGACCTTCGCTGAACTAACCCATTTGAACTAACACGCGTTATTATATTTTAATGTCCGGATAATATTCAATATCCGTGTTTCCTAGGAAGAGGAAAAATTCGCAAATTCAGTGACCTGCGCGTTGTAATCCACTGTTTTGTGTACGCTCAAGCCCTGACTGTTTGTCCATTAGCAGCTACTCTCTGGAACAGCGGTCAATGAACGAATTGACGGGGCTTAGGTATGCACAGGGCAGTAGATTATATCATGTAGGGTATTGCATTTGCGAATTATTTTCTTTCCTAGTGTTTGTTGGTTTGAATACATGCTTTATAAAATAAATTGTGCACAAATAACGACATTTCCTTTCATTTTACTGAGCAACGGCTACACACTTTTGACTCACATTAGGAAGGAAAAGTGTTAGATGCCTGGCTCCGGCCTGATTTCAATTTTCAATGATCTCCTGAAATTGATCCAGAAACCATCCCATGATTCGTCGGGAACGACTTCGGGAAACCACGGGTAACATGTATCAGGATGTCGGTAATGGAACCCGGGTCTACCCGAATGCGAGTCCAACGTGTTACCATGACGCCACCTAACTCGGTATCCAGAGCTGAAACACTTTCAGGCTAAAATCCACAGTCCTGTGAACACTAGGGCGCCAGCAGTTTGAACATAAGCTGCTGCCTCTCAGTTTCAACTCTGGGTGGCACGAGATTCAGACCTACATATATTGCAGGTTTGCTCTTCATTCAGGAAAACGTCAGGCCGCGATCCAATTACAAAATAAACTGGAATGCACACATTTTTTAATTCTATCTACTGCTCATCTTTAATCCGGAAAATTTCCTGTCCCTAACCAAACATAATCAACACCACGCTGCATGACAGTAGAACATATTAAACTCAAATAGGTTGAACTGCGATCAATATTTCCGCAGCGACAGTCGTGTCGTGGTAGTTGTTGATGTTGGTCACACGATGTGCGTGCTCACAACGCTGTTGTATAATCCTCCCGCGCACTGCATGCTGGGATGGGCCGGTGTGACATAACCCTTCATAACGGCGGGTATTACAACAAGTGTTAACATGCCCGCCGCAGTGGCTTGTCCACTTTCGTTTTGTTGCCTCAGCAATAGTCGCTGTAGGAGAAGAGGTCAGCGGACACCCGTCGCATCGCACATCTCTGCGTTAAGGCCCTTGTCTACCCCTCTGCAGTAAGGCCCTTGTCTACCTGGCTTTCAGCCACAGAGTTTCAATTGGTTTTAGTTATTTACTTCTCAATAGAACAATTTGAAAGGTAAGGTAATTGGGCTTTACGTCTCGTGGACAGCGATGTCGTTAGAGACGGTGATACACAACTTGGTACAATGACGGGAGTTTGGAGAGGAGTCGGCCATGGCCTTTGTTGCGGAACCGTCCCTGCGTTCTCCTGGAACGATTTCGGAAAACTGTGAAAAACCGAAATCAGGGTGGCTGGAGCCGGGGATCGACTCCGGGTTCCCTCCGAATGCAAGGTCTCTTTACCCCGTGTGACTCTACCGAGGCCTTGTGTTGTTCGAGGGAACGTAAAGAGTTCAAATAAATATAATATATTTCCTTCTTAACAGCAACATTACTAGGATTATTCTTATTTTATCAATATGTGGAATGTATGTAATATACACTTTTAATTTAACTCTCTTCCCGTCTGTGCTTGCTAAAACGTTGCGGGTTGCCGGCTAGCCAGTGTGTCAGAGAGCTAGAGGGTCGCGGCGAGGGACACAGCAGGAAACAGGACATATTATAGAACAATAATTCCGTTCAAACAAATAGTCAGTCTCTCTGTGACCGAGTCCAGTGCCTAATTTGCGTGCCTGCAAGTGTTCGAGTCGTGTTACCGTCAAACCCGCAATCTCGAGCAGCTCGGGCTCAAACTTCAACTCCAGAAATTATCAAATTTTAAGAAGAACCACGTTAATACGAACCCTGTTAAAACTAAATTCTCAGTAATTTATAAGGTTTTTTTTCTATCCCCTTGGAATGAGATGAGAAATCAATTGTAACTTAAATGCTCACTAATTACATTCATCATACATAAAACAGTGAAATATAAAAGAAGTCGTGGTGTTGACACGAAAGTTTGTATTTCAAGACTAAACGTCCTGAACTTTTCGATTTTTTGTGAACAACTCACTTATTAGTACAAAAATGCAAAAATTAAGTTGTCTTAAGGTTGGTATGAGTAAAATTCAAATTTTTATACCGTTCGTGAGATGGAACCCGCGTTCGCATTCATTGGTGGCCCGGACTGAAGTCGCCACGATACTGCGGCAGATGACAACGTTGCAGTTAACAGCATTGGCGGTGCATGTTGCAGTTTTAAGTGCAAGCAACTGTATGCGGACGAGTAGGTATATTTATTCACATGTGACGTCCGTAAATCCAAATAAATAATACACACGGCTTTTTTCAAATTAGAATAATCTATGATTGAGGGATTTCTGGGCCCTGATTAAATATCACCACCAGTTATTTGCACCTACGCAGCGCAGCACAAGTGCAGAGCAAGTGAAATGTGTCGTCTATTAAGTGTGCGTGCGTATTTAATTCCACTACAGCACAACCAGACGCAACGTAAATGCAAATTTTGCATTGCGCCCATAAAAAGCGATATTTAATCGGCCCCGTGGAGAATATGTGGCGCCAATGCATCGTCCAGGTACTTATTTGTTTTACGGCACATTTCAACTTAGTTTGACAATAGTATGGTTGCTTTAAGGTTCAATTATAATTTAAATGGTGTTTGATTAACTGACTCAATACTTATGAACTGAACCTTAATTTTTATATTCGCCTATACTAACAAATGTTCCCGAATTGCAGAAAAATCACACAGTAAAATAAAAACCAGTCGGCGTTCGATCGCAACTGTGTATTCCTACAATAAACGGTTCAGTTTAATAATCACCCATTACAAGAATCATTCAAAGACCATATTACAAAAGTCCGGGAGGAATGGTGGAATTTGTGTAGGGAATATGCTCTATACAGTTACAGCACACACATTCCGCAGTATGCATGCAAACATGTAATTAGTTTCACAGAGAGGGAGAGAGAAGTAGCATAATTTCGAACTGTCCTGTGTATCAACAAAATCAAATTTAAAATAATAAAATTGTCGATTACGACAATGCTGTTTGCGTCCAGTTAGAGTTAGGCAGAAGTAATTTAAGGTTTGATAGAGAGAGAGAGAGAAAGAGAGAGTTATGTCAGGTGACTTTTAACTGACCTGTTTGCCAATAGAATCAAAAGTTTTAAATGGGAAAACATGTTGACAAAGGAACGGATGCATCTGGAAGTGTAAAAAAAAAAAAACTTTTTCGAGAGGCTAGAGTACGACAATGTTAACCAGGTGCGGGCATTTTCGTGCACTGATCTTACGTAAACACAACCACAGCGCCAGATACACGCTATTAGGCCAGCTTCGGCTATCTCCGCTTGAATTCAGCAAACAAGCGCTCCCTTCGAGGCTTACAGCTCAGATTCATGGAACCACTCCCCTCCTCGACAACCTTCACACACTGCCGTAACTACAACTGACCGCAAACCACTGCGACAGCCTCCTGCCTATCTGATGAAAGCGTTTCTGGTAGAGCTTACAAACCCCATGGTTTGCTCGTTGCAGTATTTTCTTCTGAGTAAAATGTGCATAAAATTACACGTAACTTCACACGAGACAAAGATCTGGGAAAACTGCTTGGCTGGACAAAACAAGACTGGTAAACAGAGATGGGAAGGGAGTAAATTAATTGAGTATATTTCACGTATTTCAGTTTTTTTTCTACGTTTATTCAATGTTTGTACTGTCAGAGTGAATGTTTGTGTAAGAAACATAAATACTAACATATTCAGAATTGTGCATTTTTCATTGGTCGTACGTAGAACAAAAGGTTGTTAAATGCCGTTTAAATATTTTAAACATATTTTTAAATTTTCTTAAAAAAACTCTTCGTCGTAGTATAATTTTGCCTTCCGATGAATGATTCTTAAAGAATAAGCTTCTTGGAAAATCGCTAAACTCGATCTGGTAAAGAAAGAATCGTGACAATAGAACAATGAAGAACCATCCCCACTGCAACAATGGTCGGAAGCCGACATCTAGAAAACCAGCAGTAGTTAGAGGATGTGGGGAACAAGATAATGACGATACAGAAATATCGCTTTGATGTAGCGAAGCTGAAGCTGTTTCTCGGGAACAATTTTGAGGTAAACAAAGAAGTATTGTCTTCCCTTACAGGAAACCAATACTTCTAAAAATTAAATTTACGTAAACTTCTGTTTCGGGGTGGTCTATAGCAACAACATTCTTTTGATTATCATTGCCCGCCAATATACTAGATAAGAATTTTTAAACTTCTCATCTAATTTAATTTAGTGTTCACTAGAAACTTTCCAGAAGGGAATGGTTAACAAAAGTTCAACATCCATTTCAACTTCGATGAAATTAAATGTAAGATAATTAGGATGACATATGGGAGGAAAGTTATTTTAGCTATTGTTTTTTATTTATTTCCATTCGTTCGTAATAGATATGGCTTGACAATAAAGTACCAAAATCCTTAAAAAAAAAAAAGTGAAATACTAGAAAGCAGCACAAACACAGTACAAAATATGCTTTACAAAACGCGTACACTTTGCTTACTAGAAACGACCGCACTGGTAATTCACGATTTTCTATACATAAATAAAACATATTAAAATTTTCACTAAACTTTTCTTCACAAAAACTACCGTAGTTGAAAATAAACTGACTCAGACTAGCTAACCTAAGTGCATTTAAGCTGAACCCTTACTATAAAGTTAAATGTTTCAAACAACTTAACAAAAATATATCTTAAAACCCACACAACAATCTTAAAAAAAATACACTGTAAAAAAGTGAGTAATATTACTTATCATATGTATGGTAATATTCCCCAACCTTGAGAGGAAAATTTGATTTCCGAACATGTGTGGAAATTTTCGCTAGGTAGTGTATTCGCCACACTAACCACTCAGAAGTTTCGCTCGAGCATTATGTCAAATTGTCCTAGAGGGCTTGCGCCAATATGTAATGAAAAATTACATTACCAGTTGAGTAACTTTCCTTGACATGTGTTGAGTAATTTTCCCTCACTTGTAGAGGTAATTAGCTTCCATTACATGTAGAGTAAATTTACCAAATATTTTTTTACAGTGTAGTTACAATTTACCAAATCTATCCCAGCAGAGAAATGGGCCTAAAACTCTAAAATACCTCGATGTAGGAGAAATGGATAAAAACTCAGCATTTTGCCAACCTCAGAAATTCAAACCTTAAGACACATTATTACTGATCACTGAACTGTAACAAATTATATCCTTCCCTGACCAACTGAGACATGGACCTGTCAGTTTATAGCCCTTCTTGCTCGTTGCGCTAGGGCCGTGATTGGCGCAGTGGTTAAGGCACTCGCCTCCCACAACGGTTCTATCCCCGGCGGAGTCTACCAAGAGTTTCACATATAGCAATCATGCAGAACGAAACCGTTTATCTCCGGGTTTTCACAGGGCTCATCCGTTCCATTACCCGTTCAATTCGGTGGTGCTGCTTACTCATATCCTCCCACGCTAAAACTGAAAATATCGCTGTTGAAGGGGAAGGCAGCTGTCAACTCAACATGTTTAAGAATTAAATAGTATTTGCGTTTCGTTTTTAAAATTTTGGCAACTTGTAAGACTGAGGTTTATTTATGTATGTTATTGTTGGAATGGCTATAATATTCTACCCTCTTTAAAGGTTTTAGGGGAGTAGAATATTCTAAACCATAGAAACACAAAATCAGGATGTCAGTAACCGAACTCGGGTCTTTCCGAATGTCATTCTAATGTGTTCAGTTGCGCCACTTCGTTTGATGTCATTATTTTATGTTTAACCTTATATTGTGAGCACAAATCTAAGAAATATGAAACCACTGCTTGGTTGTGGTGCAGCCAGCTATATAAATCTCAAAAATTAAAATTAGAAGCTGCCGTTTGACATTTGCGACTTAAAAAAGTATAATGTAGGTATAAGTATGGCTAGAAAAAAAAACAAGGAAATTATCACCACAAAAACTGGTGTACAGTACAGGAGGTTTCCGGATAATATGAATACATTATTATGCAGAAACGTGAGTTGTTACATCAGTGCATCGGCTAACTGGCAATCGTATCTGCAGTTTCTTTCTCTTAGGAAACTAATTAGAGAAAGATTACGTGAAACATTCAAGTGTATTGCAAATTTCTTCTTGCAGTATTGTTACGCAGCAAAGCTTTCTACGTTTGTTCACGACTATGTTGTAATTAAAAGTTACACAAGAATAGCATTTACTTGCTTACAGTAAAGCGATGAGCAATTTGTGTGTTAGCTGTTGACTTCCTGGATTTGTGTGCACGCTCATCTTTACAGTTTTTCTCACTTCTTTTTACCGGACCAGCACAATAATCAACACTTAAATAAATGGTCGTGGATGAAATATGCATCACGCGGTATTTTTTTTTAATTTCGTTGTAAAAGAAAACTAATTGTTTTGCAACACATTCAGTGGTTAGAATGCTCGCCACCATTCAAGGAGAACCGGGTTCGAGTCTTGATTTTTCGTAAGTGGAAAACGTGGCGGACGTTGACGTTGGCCGGCGGGTTTTAACTCGGGATTCTTCTCTTCCCACCTCACTCTGGCTCTTTACACCGTCACTTCTCCATCATAAGGCTTCATTCTAAGTCAACCTTCAGGACTCGGCAGACTCCTACGAGCGCCCAATCAGAAATATGATCTCGGAGTGTGATACCCTTACCTTATTTATTTACACCATATACAAGTGACATAACCCCGAGTTCCCGTGTTTATATGTGTGTATATATATACATACATATATATTTATATATATCTACACACACACACACACACACACACACACATATATATATATATATATATATATATATATATATATATATATATATATATACACACACATATAAATATATACACAGGATGTTCACAAAAAAAACCGACAACATCAGGCAGGTGATTCCTTGTGAAAAATATATCAGAAAATATATGACATTTTGTACGTAACCGTAATATTAAGAGAGTAATTCACCTTTGTAAATCTAACTTTAAAACTTTGATTTCCCCACAAACCGAACACTGTTCGACGTAAACTGAACAAACTCAAGATATTACTTCATGACAATACGGCCGACAAACCAACAGTAAACGCCAGTTGATATTTTCAACCCTCACGAAAGTAAAAGGGGTGGCCATTCTCAAATTTCTAACAACTTTCAACTTTTTAAACGTAAGAGTAATCCAACATTTAAAAGTGGTTATTGGGCAATGCAACATTAGTAATAAAAAAGGCCCTCTTGTAGCAACTGTGTAGGACTCGTAGTTTTCGTGCAAAAGAGCACGTGAAATTTTGGTGTGGTGACACTGAGCCTAGTGTGTAGGCAACGCTGCGTACACAAGTGTCTGGTTTATTTCGCAGTGCCGCACAGATAATGGTGGAGGTTCACTATAAATATCACGTACCGTACTTTAAATAAATCACATAACCGTAACCAAGTCTGTGTTCCTGGCTGAATTTATGTGTGTGTGTTTTGAAAATGAAAATGATAAACGTGCAAATGAAATAAATATCTCATATCTCATTGGTACAATGTTAAGACATTTGAACAGTTTATGTAATTCTGGCACTACTGAAAAGTGTAAGGGAGCCGATATTGTTTTCAGCCTCTGTCCGTTATTGCCGATACCAACACTGATACTGCCTTGAGATGGAAAAATAACATTATTGTGGACGTAGGAAATTAAAAACTTTATTTTCAAATCATTTCGTCAAAGAAAATTCTAATTTTCTTAATTTTGGTTTTGTTTTAGTCTTATTTACGTTTAAGATAAATAAAAATTTACAAACCACAAACTAGTCAGTTACTCGAACATATGCGGGCGTGTGATGAAGGATATGGTTTACATTTCGGCATACGTTAGCAATTTTGGTTTAAAATTGACGTCAGAAATAGATGAACTAACAGTCATGTAGTCATTTAAATTTGTAAAGTACTCACGTTTATGACGTTGACAGGCGCATTTATCTCTGCCAGAAAGTTGTGTTGAAAATTGTGCAACATGCATACAGTAGAGAGAAGAAAAAATTTGGAATTTTAAGCTCTTCTACTTTAAAGGAGCGACGGTTTAAAATTTCCGGTACCGGAACAGCCCTGTTGTAAACTTGTAGTCAAATTTCAGGTTCTTAAATACTCCTAACATTACAATCTACTATCAGTTACGTGATTTAATGTCAGTCATCTAGTGATACGTTTAGACCTTTTAATTTTCCTTATCGTTCAACCCTTGTGTTGTATCTGTCTGGTCTTTAATGCAGATTTCCTAAATGTCAGTTACCACTCAAGCATGTGAAAACAATCATACTTCAGTGTCATATAAGCAATGCAGCACTGTATTATTTTACACACCGCAAAGGTTTATTGCAGTAAACATTTTTTTATCTGTTATGAACACTCGTAAACTATTAAAGGACATTTAAGTCTAAAACTCTACCCTAAAACTATTTATTTTAATGGTGTGTGTGTTTAATACTGGAAGAGTTAATAAACAACACATTTTAACGTAAATCGTAATACATATCCGAGAAGGGACTATGTAACCCATCTCCATTATTGTAAAATACCATTTGTACTGACACGGACATGAAAATGCTTTTGTGTAACGTTGGAACTTTACTGAGCAGTTTAACGAAAATAATAAAATACTCATATTGTTTCACTTGCACACTTATAATTTTTTTTTTATTTTTCAAAAAACACCTAAATTCAGCTAGGAACAAAGTGTTGGTTACGTTTACGTGAATTATTTAAACTACTGTACGTGATATTTACAATGACTGTCCACCATCATCTGTGCGGTGCTGCGGAATAAACCAGACACTCGTGTCCGCAGTGTTGCCTACACACTAGGCTCTGTATCAACAACGCCAAAACTTAACGTGCGTTTTGTACGAAAACTATGCGTCCTAGACAGTCGTTATAAGAGGTCCTTTATTGTTACTGAGGTTACATTACCCAATAATTCACTTTTAAATGTTGGATTATCCTTACTTTAAAAAAAGTTGTCAGCAATTTAAGAATGGCCACCCCTTTTATTTTTGTGAGGGTTGAAGGTAGCAACTGGCGTTTACTGTTGGTTTGTCGGCCGTATTGTCATGAAGTAATATCTTCAGTTTCGTCAGTTTACGTCAATCAGTGTTCAGTTTGTGTGGAAATCAAAGTTTTAATATTAGATTTTCAGAGGCGAATTACTCCCTTAACGTTACGGTTACGTACAAAATGTCTTGTATACTTCCCGCTTTATTTTTCACAATGAATCACCGGCCGGAGTTTGTTGGTGATTTTTGTGAATATCCTATATTCTCAGATAAAATTTTGCAAGTTCATAACTAATTACGTGGAGTGTTTATGATACTGTAATGTTCTATACTCAGTGGCTCGTAATTGGTAAGTCCTGGATTAATTCCCGTATATGGCCGTCCTGATTTCGGTTTTCCATGGTTTCAGAAAATCGCTCTAGGTGAATGCTGGGATGGTTTCTTAACATAGGCGATATCCGATTCCTCTACCAGTTCCGTTAACTGTGTAAGGTTGTGTGTAACCGTCTCTATATCCTCGCTGTCGACGAGACGCAAAGACGAGCAAAATAAAAGTTGCGTTGAGAGAGTGGGGTGGAGGGGGCACCACTCATGGAGATCTGTTATAATGAATGTGCCAGTTTGATATTTATATATAAAGTGGGTATATTACAGCAATCGTCGTTTCCCACATCTAATACGCCATTTTTCTCTATCAAATACATCATATTCATGTAGCTGTCTGACACTCGTGGCTTTTTGAACTTCTTACCTCCATAATCTCCTTCGTTTTCCTCTCCTTACATTCCCAGTTGATTCCCAATTACAAACTAATTTGTGCTACCTTTTATCATTCCACTTAGATGCACATACCACATTTATATTTTCTGTTCAATACTATTGATGATGTCATGCTCCATGTTCATTCTATCTTTGATAGTTTTATTAGGTATGTGTTCTAGTCTTCATACTATACTACTTCTTCCCATCGCATCCATCTCTAAGAATTTGCAGTTTCCTTTCCCGTCGACTGATAATATATCCCAAAGTTTGATATTTAATTATAATTAAGTCGTAGCATAAGCCATCATCTTTGATACAACTACGTTTTTTAAGTAATATTTGTCTCGATTTGTTTCTGTATATTTGGCACCGATAAGTCTTTGAATATAACACGGGTAATAATTTATATATATATAACATATATAACAATATATACATAACATTCCTTAAATTCCTTAAATTGTTTCATTAATTTGGTCTGCGGGAATTAAGAAATAGAATTATAAAAAAAAATCACCATTTTTGCTACCGCACAAGAAAACTAAATACAATTATTACGTTGGTGTTATATTTGCTAGCTGTTGCCCGTGACTTTGTTTGCATGGTTTTAAATTTAAAACGATAGTACATTGAGTCTCAGAGACTCGGCACGCGTTGCAATGCGTAACTCAAACAATGAAAGTGTTTGTGTTTTAAATCTGCTTGTAGAAGTGCATTTGGATACATAATATTCTTTGTTTTTCCTCCTGGTGCGTTCACGAATAAATCAGATTTTTTTTTTGTCAGAAACCATCGCGGTCGCACGCACAAATAACCAAAGTTTATTTGCAATTCGGAAAACTGACTGAGTTCGTCGTCAAATTGGTACTAACGTCATCGAATAAAATATACATAGTTCCATTTAACAAAGTGGAGCTGCCCTTGACGTAGCTTCGGCGCCTCCCCCTATAAAAAATAGGGTGACCCAGTATGACGGCCTTCTCGAACACTGAAACTTTTGTCTTAAACATTTGTGGATATGATCACTAGTTTGAGTGCTAGGACTTCCTTAGACGTGGATCTATTCTCCATTAATTTGTATTATTCCACCACTTCTATAAACAAACACAATGTATTTTAATGAATACACTTGGCAATGCTAAAATTTACATTCGCCGAAAACAAACAGTTTGAAAATATATCTAAATAAGTGTTCAAGTGTTCACTTTATTGTGAACGGCCCATACTTACACTGTTGTGTTTACATTATTGTGAAGCAGAAATATACAAATTGGCGTAAAGGAATATGGGTTTCCAAAGCGCTCACATTACCGGAATTACGTATATCTAGACTTCGGAACGAAAATATATAGTCGCGATACAGAATGTTTTAGGAATGAGGGCAACGATTCCGCGGCTGATAGACGACGCTGTAGAGACAGTTTTAATGTGGTAATATTAGGTCGCAAACAAATCCTCAGTATATTGAAAAAGTATGCACACGTTAAAAGTAGTTAATTCTTAAGTTGCGTGATGCGTAATTGCTGAAAGGGACATGACCACATTTAACGAAAACTTTGATAAATTACTGCTGGTTACGTAATACAGAGTATCAAATATAACACCACATATTTGGATTATTGTATATTGCGTTATTATTTTTGATACAGTAAGAATGTCTCTGCGATCTAATGTTAATTACGTCAAAACACTAACACAAACTTCCCCTATCACCACCCATATGCATATGCAATCGTTTTAGGACATACTGTACATAGTCTTTTCATTACACAACTTTTACAGGTTCAGTACAAACTGTATTCGAAAGTGTCGTGGATTGGTCGGCGTGGAGAGGGTTACTGAAAGTAAGTGGGGGGGGGGGGGAGAGGGCAGGATTTTCAAAGAGATTTCGTCTTTTCAAAAAACGTGAAACATGCGAGTAAATTGCACAGAAGTTTCTAGGGCTCAGCCACTATTTTCTAGCGCTCTTTTCCTTATTTAGAAACTGCAATGCACGTCAACACGGCATAGACTTACTAAGATGATTAATTATTTCTTTGAAATATTCCAACCATGCGGAGTGTATGGCTAAGTGGAATATTGTGGACATAGCAGTGCAGTAGAGTATGTTCACAATATTCCTCTTAATTGTGATATCACTAATAATGCATTCCAGACGTTCTGGATTTAATTTAAACCTGGAGAGTGAGATGGTCATGACAAAAATTCGATACACCATTCTTGTTCAGTATGTCATTAACTAACATCCCCTGGGTAGACGAGTACTACCATTCACGAAACAAAACGACTCGCCAATTGCACCAGCATAAGGCACGACCTACATCTAATTGGTGTTGTTCGACCGCTTATTACTGCTGACCGATTTAATAATTATTTAAATCAGTGCACTTACACTGACCAAAGAATTTCTGCATCTTTGATGTATGTGGTAAAACAATTCCAGATGTGTAACTCATAAAGTTATCCCTTGCTTCGACAAAGTTGTCTACATAGATTACTTTGGAGTGGTACTTGCCTTCATGTCTTCCAAATTTCTCAAGAAGGGAAATTTCTGTTTTTCAAAAGACAACAGATCTTCCCCATTGGTCGTGTGCTGCCTTCATGTTAAGTTTACCTCTGCCATTTTAATGCCATCAAAATGCTCGCCAGCAGCCCACTTTGATGGCAACAATCGTTTCGGCCTCCGTTAAGATTGGCAAACTGACCACTGTCCTTGCTGAAACCGGCTGAGAAGCGTCTGAAGACGGAGGCGACTGGTCGTTTCGGTAAATGTACAAGTCAACCCGCACTCGGACGACGGGTTGGCATGGTCGTCCTTGAATCAGTAGGCGTTCACTCGATGGTTGGGTGGTTCTGTTTCCTCTAACTTCAGTTAAGATGTATATATTCAGAGGGAACTTACTGGTTATCTTAATTTTTATTGTAATTCCCTTTCTCAACAAAACCGTCCTTTGATTAAGAGAACAACATATTTTTGCATTTAAACCAACGTAAACTAATCCTAACGAACCTAAACCATCTGTCACAGGGGACGGGGACAGGAAGGGAAGAAGTCTGCGCAGAGGGGTGGCGGCTCGAATACTGGCGAAGTTCTCCGATCACTGCCGAAAAAAGAACTACTATTGTGCTCTTGAGATACAAGTATGACCTCGGACTGGGAAATTTTGCGAAATAGTTTTAGATCAAGCTTGACTGCAACGTCATGTACATTTCTATGACATGTAAAATTGGGACGCTGTTTATACGACTTTCCATAGAGGAATTTAAGTGAATCACAGAAGTACTTCAAATGGGATCACTAATTCTGGATGAAGAAGTTTCAACAAACGGAATGTGTCAACATAGTGTGTAGATATTCCTAGAGGCGGACAGAAAAAAAAAAACAATTTTGACATGATAACTTTTTTAAATTTTATTAATCGTACGTTGACAAAGTACAAAAATGATCTACGGCCGTTATGTGATAGATACAACCTATCAGTTTAGTGGCCAAGATAGACGGTGCCCTTAATGCGGATTTTCGGTCTGCTTTCTACTGTAAGTGCACTGTAGTGCGTAGGGAAACACTTTGTTTTAAGAATGTTATTCACGTATGCTCAGTGTGCGAACATACGACAGTAAATCCCCTCTTTAAATGAGCGCGGTACATCACAGCCAGGAAGCACAAGTAGGTTCGTTACCACTCCTATGTTAAACTACGAAAACCGTATTTTCTCCCAAGACGTCCGAAGTTGGCAGCAAAAACGTCTAAACAGAATCCAACTTTAGAACACGACATTGAATACAGTTTATTTTAATTAATAGGTAGCTCTTTATTATCTTCACAACAAAATTTTAGTTATATCATGTAACTTTTGAAGCTGCTAAATTACATTAAATGTGTGTTATTGCGTGAGTTAAAAGCCATGCTCTCTTGTTTATACTGGTTTTGGTTGCGATAATTATATTTTTATTAGTAAACGAGAGCAGATATAAAAATTATGTTTTGCAGTTTTGTATGAGATGGTTTTTCCACGATAGCTATTTTTCAAAACAAGAAATCATACGGTTACGACAAAATATCAATTGACCAGAATTTCGTTAATTACATAATTAGCTAAAACCATAGTACTTACAGCCTTGAAAAATCAGTCAACATGGAGAAGACAATTTTAAACAAAACTGTCGAACAGACTTTTGATACCACAACACTTGCTGCATATTTGCGCAGGACACATATTACAAGAACAAGATTTCCTCAAAATTTTCAGTTGTTACAAGGTACCAACAGTCACGGGATCAAAAGCTAAAGGATAGATCTACTAAGGTTAAATTGTTTAAAGTAAAAATAACAAAAAATATCGTCATTACACAAGCCGGAAAAGGCACTAATTTGAAATGTTAATGTCCTATTTTCTAATTACTTAAGAAACTGATATAACTGAAACCATTTACACTTAGCGTGAGTTACCTAAATATATTTTGTATGTCAAACACACAATTTCACGACTAATATTTTCTGTGAAAAGAAACGGTTCTCCTGAACCTCTACATCACAACTTGCATGGCATTTAGGTAGGCCCCTTAATACATATTCATAATTTCTGAGCCTTATCTCACCACTTATTTTTCGATGCATAAGTTCTCACTCTAAATGCCCTCAATTCGGTCATCTTCGATTCGATATTTACTATCGAATTATCGAATTACGAGGGCCTGGTTATACACGTTAGAAATATTGCTTCCAAGTCCTGCGTCATATCTTGTGCCACGAGGCTTCAGGTAGGCAGCTCCCGGTCTACCGCAATTTTCATCACCATGTTTTCTATTCTTGTATTTGTACCGGTTATTTTTTTCTTGTTTTAGACACAAAATGTGACCAAATGTTCCTCTTATACAAATTTTTTTCTCGCATTGTTTTTGGGTAATGGCTTGCCAAAATTTGCATGTTTTCGTTTTAAGGACGACACTAAAACCAACGCACTTAACGAACTGAAAAAAATTCACAGTACATAACGATGTTATAGGCTACAAATTCAGCTATGTTCAACCACAAATTTAATATTTTTATATTAAAAAAAATAATTTTTCAAATTGTAATTTTAAGTTTCAGCATTTTTATTTAAATGAAAAAAAAAATATCCTTTGTTTTTATGGACGTGAAATTGTAGCCTGCGACGTCTTTATCCACTGTGAATATTTTCAGTTTGGTATGTCAGTTGGTTTTAGTGTAGTCCTTAAAACGGAAACATGCCAATTTTGACTTTAACAAGCTATTACGAAAAAACTATGAGAGATTAAAAAATTTCATAAGAGTCCAATTATGTCAAATTTTGTGACTAAAATAAGAAAAAAAATATTTAGTACAAATAAAAAATAAAAACATGGTGATGAAAATTGTGGTAGCTGCGCCCTTAAGGGTGTTCAAGTGCGATGATATCATAATTTTATATTTTTAAGAAATATTGTTAGTTTTGTAGATGATACTTGTGAGTATATTTTACTCTTACGAAACAATTTTAGCTCTCATAGTTTTCTCATAATGGGGTGCCAAAGTCAAAATTTGCTTGTTACACTGCCATGCAAATGGTGGAAGCCAACTGACCTACTTGAATAAAATAATTCACTGTGAACTTATATCCCGTGAGCTATGCAATAAAACATTTAATAACCCATAACGTAATATTTTGAATTAAATAAAATCGCAAAACTACAGAAAAAAGTTGCAAATTCAGTAATGTTTTAAAATACAAGAACAGTTCACGGAATTTTTTAAAAATTTTTTTATTACGTAGCCCATAGTATGTTATTTCACTGTAAATCATTTCACGTACGTAAGTCGTTTGGTTTTCACTATTTGCATGGCAGCAGAAAACGCAAATTTTGACTTTGACGCATTGTTATGAGAAAACTACGCCAGCTAAAATTGTTTCGTAACAGGAAACTGCACTCACAAGCACTGTCTACAAAACTAACACTATTTCGTGTAAGCATGAAAGTATGACTAATGCACTTTAACACCCTTAAGGGGCACGGTAGACAGCAGTTTTCATCGTTATTTTTCTTATTTTTATATTCGTACCAGGTAATTTTTTCTTATTTTAAACATAAATCCAGTTTCTCCTATTAAATTATTTTGTCTCTCATTGTTTTTGCAGCATGGTTCGTCAAAGTCAAAATTTGCACGGTTTTAAGGACTACATTAAAATCAACTCATATAACAAACTAAAAAAAAAAAAAAAAAATCACAGTT
>PNEQ01002984.1:0-11552 GCA_003012365.1 Medauroidea extradentata | reverse complement strand
ATATCGTTATTCACTGTGGATTTTTTCAAATTGGTATTTCAGTGTGTTTTAATATCCTCCTGACGAGTCACTATGCAAAAACAAGAATACAAACGAAATTTCATAAGAGCAAAATTTATTCATAATTTATGTGTTAAATAAGAAGAACTCTGTACATATATAAAAACTATGAAAACTGCTGTCTACCGTGTCCTTAAGGGTGTTCAAGTGCGATAAAATCATAATTTCATATTTTAATCAAGTATCGTTAGTTTTGTAACTGATACTTTCGAGTACAGTTTCCTCTTACAAAATAATTTTAGCTCTCATAGTTTTCTCATAACGGTGTGTCAAAGTCAAAATTGGCATGTTCTGCTGCCATGCAAATAGTGAAAAACAATTGACTTACATAAGTGAAATAACAGGCCACGGGCTACGTAATAAAATATTTTTAAAAAATCCCGTGAAATATTTTTGTGTTAAAGAAATTAATTAAAATATCAACTTTCTTACTGAACTTTTGCAAATTTTTAAAAAATTAAAAATTTTACGTTACGTTTTTTTTTCCTCAAAAACTTTATTGCATAGCTCATGGGATGTAATATCACAGTGAATTATTTTTATTCAAGTAGGTCAGTTGGTTTTCACTATTTACATGACAGTGTAACAAATAAATTTTGACTTTAACGCCTCGTTATGAGAAAACAATGAGATCTGAAATGGTTTTGTAAGAGAAAACTGTACTCACAAGTATTGTATACAAAACTAACACTATTCCATAATGATATAAAATTATGATTTTAACGCACTTGAACACTCTTTAGGTCGCTGCCTACCTCAGGGCCACGACGGGGAACAAGGATTTCTACGCACTGAAAACACTCGAAAACAGCTACATATTCACAATTTTTTCCCTGCAATTTTATTCATTTAGAAATATTTTCGTTTACTCGATGTAGAAAATGGTTTTTGTTCGGAAGCGATATCGCAAAACGTGACTGAGCCACACCGAATATAATTTAACATGTAAATCCCTATCCTTGCTGCCGAGGTAGGTAGCGACAGCCTAGATGCACATTCGTCCGAGATCGTTAATAACGGCTGAACTATCGTGCTGTCTTACCGCATATAGCGAGCCTCTATAAGGCACTCAGTAGTTACCTCCTTTTGTAGAGTAATGTTAAAAGCATATGGAAGTTGTATGCGACTGTATACTTTCTGAAAAAAGTACGAGCCAAGCTGCGTTATTGAAAAGGATAGCAAAGATACGCTTTGTCACATTTTCGACCGCGAGAAAATTAATTATTGATAGCGTGTAACAGTCTTTGAAACCTATTCTTAAAATAAGTAAACCGTAATTATTCAACATTTAACACATAAAATTTGTGAAATTATTCATCTCCTTTAAATGGAGACCATGTTATCCCTAATTACAGTGATTAAGTACAATACCCCCAAAATTGTGAAATATAATGCTCGTTTAGACAATTTCAGTAACTCCCCTGACCATTCTGTTATGGTACAGAAATGACCATATTCCGCATGGGACGTGATCAACCTCCTAAACGTTTGTCTTGCCTCCACAATGCTAGCGGTCGCGTAATTCTTGGGTTGATACGAACGTACACCTCCGAGGAATATCCGGGAGACAGGCGTCTCCGAGCAGCGTTGTATACAGCCGGCTGTCTGAAGGTCAAGGACGTCCTCGAGTAGTGTTACTGTCAAGGTCACTAGTAGTGCCAGTCCGTGTCGCTGGCTAGGAGTGAAGAGATTGTAGTTCGAAGATAAGACAGTCGTAACTTGAGCGCTTTGAGTTTAGAGGCTATGATGCGTTTGGTGAGATGGAAAAAGTAAACCTTATAGCTTATAGTCCCGATCGCGCTCGTTGTAGTCCAGTAGCGCACATATTATATCTGCAGCTGTTTGATATTATTGGACGTCTCGAAAGCCCAAAAATAGAACTACATATACCAGGATGTGCTTTTCTCAAATACCTTAAGGAGTTCGAGAGCCAAAGTCCTAATCATCCAATTTATAAAGGAACTAGCAGTACACACGTGACTTTGCTCGCGTGTATTACTCAGGACAGGTAATTCAGTCACGAAGCGTTAGAATGACAAATCTGCTAGTTGGGCGAACTCTGAAGCAGGATACGTAGCGATAGCTGTCAACGCGAAAAATAGTCATAAGTTTGTCCCTACCGCTAACAACGACTACACATGGGCCTTGTTAATAGTCGCAGCAAAGTTGACGTTGTGAGGTAATTACAGACACCTAATGTAAGAGGGTAATCGAATGAAATAAGTAGTTTACGTGGTATTTAGACTAATTTCCCTCGAGCAAAACCATTGGTGATGATGCCTAACAATAATGTATTTGTTTTTCAAAACCTTCACTTGAAATTAAGTCGCATTAAGGAATTTTAGCGGGATAATATTTTGCAGAAATAGAAACGTATTTGGTGCCTCAACCTGGAGGTCAATGAGATGGTATATGTGGGCTGATACTGTCGAGAAACTTCAGTAGATAGTGGACTGCATAATCCATTTTCATCACTCTTGAACGGCTTCATAAAAATTACACTAATTTCACCTAACTTGCTGTTTTTTTTTTGTTTCATACTTGCACGTTTGCACAGCATTTAAAAAGAATTTCAGCTCAGATCCTCCCGAACAATAGGTCGGAGCTACAAACAACTGAACCACATAACGTTGTACAACACCGCGTTTCGGTAGAGCTGTACAATGAAACTCCTGTATAATTTATTTCTCGCTGGTCGAATTGTTCATCGGATCGTCTCCCTTGAAAGTTCACAAAAATTTTTCTATTTAATTAAGTTATCTACTACAATTAAAACAAATTTGCATTACTTTTTAGGTAGTTACGTAAGCATCATTATGAGGCGAACACCACCTCAGTATCTCCATTGGTTAGGTAAGTATCGTCGGCTGATAGAAAACACATTTTATGCCTTTTCACTCACTTTAGGTGTCGAATTTCCAAAAATCTTAATTTCACACCTTTAATATTTGTGCAAGTATTCAAGTGAAGTGAAAATCCTGACAATAGCTCAATAAGTCAATTGCAAAATCGATCATTCATGAAAAATCACATATAACCCCTGTACAGTACTGAGAGTTAGAATTTTGAAAAAAATCTTAGAACCTTTTCACGGATGGCCATATACGTAATCATCACCCTGAAGCAAAAATAAACTGAATATCTCGATGGGTTCGATGTATATAGAATATTTATCTAAAACATTCCAGGTCTTTTCACCTCCTAAGAGACTGAATTTAGAAATACATTAAACCACATTTTAGAATACTTAACTGTTGTCTCTTGAATGTGAAAAACACGATAATAGCCCGTTGGTTTCAATATATATCGACGATTTATTAAAACACATTTTATCATATTTCACCCCTTTTCACCTCCTTAGGTGGGGAATTCCGAAAATTCGTGAAACCACTTTCAGGTATCTGAGTAAGCAACAATCTTAAACAAAAATCACGTCGCTGTATAAAAATCAATACGATCGATATATATCGATTGTGAATCGAAAACACATTTTACCCTTTTTTAACCTCTTTGGAGCCGGATTCGGAAAATATATTTAACGGTATTTGGGATATTTACAAAGGCATCAATATAAAATAAAGAACACTTCGATATCTCGATTGGTTCGATCGATATGGAGAAATAATCGAAAACACATTTAATGTATTTTCACCCCCTTATTTAAAGAATTTCGAAACGTCTCCGAGTCCAGTCATAGACGTTTGTATACGTAACCAACTGAAGTAATAATCACGACGATAGTTAATTGTGTTTCAGTGATATAGACGATTCATAAAAGAACATATTTTCCCCCTTCTTACTGCTTGGGGGTCGAATTTCAAAAAATCCTAAAATTATTTTTTGGGTATTTACGTAAGCAACATTTTGAAGTGAATACCAACCCTCTGTCCCAAAGGATTCGATTGATATCGATAGTCAATCGGAAACTCATTTAAAGATTTTTCACCCCCTTAAATAAAGCTGAATTTCGAAAAATCCTTAAATTTGCTAATATGCATGTTTATGTATGTCATATTAAAGTAAAAATCACGATGGCAGGCCGTCGGGTTTGAGCTCTTTCGACGTTTCTTCGGAAATAAATTTCACCCCTTTTAACCCCCTTAGAAGTTGAATTTCGAAAAATCCCTTCTTAGTGGGCAAGCCACACAAAACATTTCACGGTTCTAGGTCCAGCGGTTTGGGCTGCAGTTGGGTATGTCAGTCAGTCAGTGCTCTCTTTTATGTATAGAGATTGCTTTTTTTTTTCATTACGTGCGATATGACTTAGTGAAATTAGGCGTATATGTATATGAGTCTGACTAGCGACTTATTTTAATAGCATAGTTTTCAGCGATTACATGAATGAGTGGTGTGAAGTATGGAGCAACGTCAGAATGAGGGAGATCTCAGCATTGTCTGATATTTGCAAGCAGGATGACATTGTTTTTGAGTAACAGTGTACTAAAAATAGTTTAAAGAGCATCGAAATATGGTATGTCACCTTCACTATGGCATCAGTCTTAATGGCGTGCTAGTTGTGGACGGTTAATTTATCTGACTTTGTCGAACTAGTAGGTGGCGATATTGCTATCGCATTTATCGCCTCGTCGATAAAGTATGAATAACTGATGCAAATAACAGCAAATGGTGACGTAATTCAACGGAATGAAAATATGTGAATCCTAATTCGTCTTACCAGAGGACAATAGGAATGCAACTTATACCACTGTTTCACTCTTATTTAATGAGTCCTGTACTTATTTGTATTCGACGCTGAGTGGCTGGATTAAGTGATGGGCCAATACGAATAATGTACTGAATTTTCTATGTTTTTAAAACACCCGTCCTTATGCTTTTTTGGGACATAATCTAAGTATTGTCAATTGAGGTTACCTGGGACACCAAGGTAACTTAAAACATTTTTGAGGAATTTTTATTTCTTATATTTGTACTCTGAATTTAGGAATGATTTGAGTTGGACATTTTCGATAATAATTACTTGTATTTCTTCTTACTGTGACAGCGCTCCAGTTGATGGTATCCACGTTTACCGAACATCTTACATTGTCTGGTAGGAACACAGGACTGGAGTGTATTATTTACGAGGTCTCTTGGGACAGTTGTCTCCAGCGAGAGTGTTGTAAAGTACGCACTGTGAGGGCTACTCCCGCGCTTATTCTGCATGCTAGTACGCCGACCAGAGGTACGAGACGACGTAGTCGTGCCTAGTGTAAATTATATACAGTCACTGGGAACTATGGCTCGTAAGTGTTGGAATGTCAACAACACTATGACTGCAATACTGATAGCCACTCTGTCGACGCCTTCTGGCGGCCGCCTCTGTGTATCATAGTTTCTTCCATCTATAGTCGCATGCCTATAACTGCCATCACTGCGTTTCGCCTATTGTGTAAGGGTGCGGTCTACCGCAGTTTTCATCACAATGTTTTTATTTCTATATTAGTACCAGTTATTATTTTCTTGTTTTAGACACAAAATGTGACTAAATTTTTCTCTTATAAAAACTTTTTGTCTCGCATGGTTTTTGCGTAATGGCTCCTTAAAGCTAAATTTGCATGTTTCCGTTTTAAGGACGACACTAAAACCAACTCACTTACCAAACTAAAAAAAAAAAAAAAAAAAAAAAAAAAAAACCAGCAAATAACGATGTTGTAGGCTACAAATTCTGCTATGTTAAATACAAAATAAAATATTTTTGTATTAAAACAAATTTACAGAATTTTTTAATATTTAATTTAAATTTCAGCCATTTAATTTAAATACAAAAATTGTTTATTATTTGTTTTTATGTACGTGACATTGTAGCCTGCAACGTCTTTATCCACTGTGAATTTGTTTCAGTTTGGTATGTCAGTTGGTTTTAGTGTAGTCTTTAAAACGGAAACATGCAAATTTTGACATTAACAAGCCATTACGCGAAAACTATGAGATAAAAAAACGTCATTAGAGTTAAATACAGTCATATTTTGTGTCTAAAATAAGGAAAAAAAATATCCGGTACAAATAAAAAATAAAAACATAGGGAGGAAAATTGCTTTATATCGTGCTCTTAGAGACTGTCAGCTCATATGTTTAAATTATACATTTCCGTATATTAAATTAAAGGCGGGACAGATTGCCGGCAATTTGTCGTAATAGTGACGTATATTGCACGTAGGAACGCATTATTGGACTTAATTTGTACTAGCAGTCGTTATGACTTCATTACGTAGTGATATATATATATATATATTACATTTTAAATTTACTTAATTATTTTGTAATTGAAATATAAATTTACAAATACAACACGCGTTATGAAAGGAATGGTCCCTGCATGAAAATTTTAAATTAAATCTTGAAAAAACTTGAATCAGGGCGATGTCAAGAAAATTTAGACATGCGTTTTGACACGAACTCTTAAAAGGACTGATGCATAAGTTGCATAAAGTGAATTTTAAATTTTTATAAATATAAATCAATAAATACATTTTTTTTCAAATTTAACCTCTTTAGAACATAGCTTTACGGCAATTACAATAAAGCATCAAAATTAATGCGGTTATTTCTAATGCCAATCATAATTTACTTCTAGATAAATTTAAGTATTATGAAATATAAAATATTTTTTTCCCAGTAATGAAAACTTATCTTAGTCAAAGGAACCAGGTGGTATTAATTAAGAATAAGTTTACTTATTCTTCAATGGGAAATGTGTTTTATGAAGTTATTTTGAGACAGGTAATTTCTGTTGTATGTATTAATGCCTAAATGTTTTGAATCATATGGTAAGGTTTTTTGTTTGCAGACGTTACTTCTATATTAGTGAGTGATTTTTCAGGGGATAATCTAATGGATATGTGTAATAACGCAATTAACATTTTAATCTTATTGGTTCAGTTGTAATAAATTGGCAGTCAGCGTTGATATATCTGATTTCTTTGAATTATTGACTATAAATAAATATTGTCAGTCACATCAATTCGTATGTGAAAATAAGGTACTTAATCAGATTAACAATACGTTCTTTCTGGGGTTAATGGTTGATAAGTTTCCTAATTGGAAGAACCATATAAACTTATCAATGCCTTAATTAAATTCTGCAATTCTTATGTTCTTCACTTTATACACAATTTAGGTTTTTCAACGGTATTAAAGAGCGTGAATTTTCCGTAAATCCAATATTGTTTTACATATCGTGTATGTTTTAGGGAATGGTGCAGTAAATGCAATATAAATAAATATATATTTTAAAAAATATCGTTAAAATTATTTTTAATCGTACATTCACAGAATAGTGTAAACAATAATATCTTCTTTCTAACATACTAACTCTTCCCTGTTTATAAATTTTTTTCTATTTTAATTTTTCTTTGAGAAAACTGGGAGGAATTAAGAAAAAATAATAATTTCGTGAATGTAACACTAGAATAAAGATTACTCTGCACTAAACATCACGTAGATTAACGTTATACCATAATAGCATACATTATATGACTATTAGGCTTTTGAGTTAATTCCTGTACATATAAAACAATGGTATGATTAAAAAAGTTCTTAATTAGCAATTAATTTTATTGTTTAAAGAATTACTTAAATTTTCAAAAAGTGTAAAATTTTAGTGCGCTACTGTTATGTTTGTATTTTAATTTTTGTATTTATTATATTATATGAACCTAAGTATTTGGTTGTACACACTAAATCATATGAATTTATGTTCTTTACATTATTTTGATAAACACTCATGTAAGGATGAAACTGAGGATAAAAAAATGTATGTATGTATGGAATTTAATACAAGACATGAATGTCTTGAGTTACGGGGAATCAAACTGAAAATTATATTTCCGTAGAGATTATAAAGTAACTATTTTCCTTAAAATGCTATTAATGCAACTAAAAGAAATAGTAATAAAAAAGAAATCCATACGAAACTTAGTTTCACTCTAGGATACTACTGATGGGTAAATATAATATGGGCAATATAACTACTTCAAGTCACTAAGCAAAACTTTTGTTTTCTTCCTCTCCATTATTTGTTATGATATAACATGCAACGCTTGTTATAAAGTGGACGTTTTGTAAGTGTACAAACACGCCTACCGCGACCCCGTTATGTAGCTGATGAGTTTCTATGGCCACCTTCCGGCTCTATCATCAGACCAGCTCCACGGTATCATATTATTGCATTGTCAGCAAAGTTACATAGGTGTGCTAAATTTCAACTCCAACGGATGCCAGAAAATTCTTAAATAATGGATTACAAAATTTTAACTGGACTGACATACGAATGAAGCAAGTTAAATGAAAGCTTGTAAAATGGTTCGACGAAAAACTTGCACCACGCTTGTTCAGTACTTGGTACCTAGCGTCGTTGCGACATTTGATTCTTTCTCTTGTGATTTGTTTCTTCCGGTCTTTATGAAGTTCCGGCATTCAGGCCATTGCGTAATGTATAGGTCGCAAGACTCATAACATGGAACAGAATATATAACTTTTTTTATATAGAAATACGTGCTGACGTTGTTTGAACGAGCAACGGGAACCACGTGGTCTGTGTCATGATGAAAGCGCGTGGTGATTTGATAAGATTTATTAAGGCCAGTTGTCAGTATCTCACTCGCGTAACAGTATATTTGTTTTCTGTCGTGAGATCATGTCTGCACGAAAAACCTTAACTCTGTTTGGCAACTCTCGCTGTCGAGGTCACAGAGAGTTTCCTCCAGACCACGAGGTTCCGGTTTACAACTCCAGATAAGCAATGGTTTATGGTATTTTAATATGCATGTAAACCGACTCAGATTATCCATCCGGCATTCAGCTGGGCGTCAAAAATTTACGTTTAATTATCGAGTCAGGAACATAAAACAAGGACACAGTGTAATGTTAAGGTTTCGAATAAACTAATGTAATTACAGTACAGGTTTTGTAAACTCTGGCTAGGATTTTGATACATTTATTGAAGTAGGGTCGTATTTCTTTAGTGAAGAAAGATGGATAAGAACAATGTCTGGGTTAAGGGGGAGGTAAAGTCGCCATTTTTTGTTTTAAGAATTTTACATTATGCTTTCATTTTCAGAATCAGTTATGAAAATTTAACATCGTCAGAGTATTACATGTGCATTGATAAATTATTTGACTTCACAAGTAGTGATACTGAAGCTAACCAAATTAGTAATGGATATTCTACTCCCGTAGACCGCTAATCTGTGTTCTTACGCTGCCAGAATTTTAATAATGCAGTCCAAATACATTTTATTGCTGAAAACTTAAGAATTCTAGATAACTATTCTTCCTTCTTAATTTTCATGAATTACAAAGTTTACATTATATTGCGATATGATGGGTACACGAGCGCCCCGGGAATCACACCCCGAACTGCAGCGCTCGTAGGCATCTGCTTGCTACGAAGGATGGCACGTAGTGAGGTCTTACAATGGCGAGGCGCCGGAATGAGAGAAGCTGGGGAAACGGGAGATCCTCCACTATGACGATATCTCCTTGGTGGGAGGCGAGTGGCTACCACAGCCTTAATAAAGTGTAGATGGCCCAGGCACGATCATCGCTATGGCAAGTGGCGAGCTGGACTGTGGGTGCCGTTACTTGTCTTGGCACAGCTGGAAAGGTTATCCGCCTAGCAGACGACGAGGGAAAGGCACCGGGCTACTTCAAGGTCGGTACAAGTCTTCGGTTGGAGCAGCGTCTTCTCCTCTCCACTTGTATCGTCATAGTCTCCTGTTCTCAGCAAACTACCTCACCGTATATCGTGTCGCCTGACATATACTTTCCTCTTCGATCGTTAACAGGATGTGACTACCCATTCAAAAAATATTTTTTTTATCATATTTGAATACTCAGGGGTGCCATCACTGAAACTATCTATTTGTGGGAGCATTAAATTTCACGCCTCTAAATGTATTTTTGTATGTAACTATTGTTAAGTATTATACGGTTTTAATTAAAATGGCAACGCAATTTTTTTTTTATATTTGTGCCAAACACTGTTCAACTTTTGCATATAAGGTAACACGTCATTTCCCAAAATAAAAAAAAAAATAGGCCTCATAGTTTTTGCGTAATCACTCATCAAAGTCACAAAATCGCCATCGCGGTGTAGCCAAAATAAAAAAAAGTAATTAACCAATAAATTCAAAATTACAGTAACTGATTGTCAGTGTATCAATGCATTTTATGACACGGTTGACAAAAGTTAGTTTTGAAAATTTCAGTAGTAGCCGAAAGACAAAATTATGCAAAAATTTACTAATTTTCATCATTTTTTTAAAAATACAAAAACGTATCGCTTTGTGTTCACAAAAGTGTCTTGAAGTAGCTGACATCATTAAGAATTGATATGAATTATCTTGTTTCTGCAAGTTAATTAATTTTTATTACTTTGGCTACACCGCAACTGCCATTTTGCGACTTTGATAGGTATTATGCTAAAACTATGGGACCTAATTTTTTTTTTATGTGGGGAAATGACATGTCATCTGATGTGTAAAAGTTGATCAGTGTTTGGCACAAATATAATATTTTGAATTTTTACGGGTCCAACGTCCTTAAAGGCGTTGGTCCTGTAAAAATGCATCATTTAATTTTTATGCCAAACACTGTTTAACTTGTACACATCTTCCCCTCAAAAATGACAGTCGTGATGTAACAAAAATAAAAAATAATAATTAACTGGGAGTAACAATATTTTATATCGATACTAAGTGATGTGATCTACTTCAAGACACCTTTGAGGTTACAAATGGACAAATTGTTGTATTTTTGAACGTTTATAAAAAGAATACATTTTGCATAAGTTTGAGTTGTGCCTGTTTCAGAATTTTTCATAACTAACTTTTGTTAAACACGTCATAAAATGCATTAATACATTGACTTTTAGTTACCGTAATTTTCATTTCGTAAGTTAAAAACTTTTTAAATCTTGGGTACACCGCAACGTCTATCATGAGTGATTATGCGAAACTATGAAGCTGGTTTGTTTCTATTTGGGTAAATTACGTGTTATTCGATGTGTAAAAGTTGGAAAGCGTTCGACACAAATATATGTACGCGCGCGCGCGTGTGTGTGTGTATATATATATATATATATATATATATATATATATATATATATATATATATATATATATATATATATATATATATATATATATAAACGCGAGTGACGTCAGCTTAAAAATTCATCCAAAGAATGTTACACAGTGTATACCCATTTCACGTCCTCCATTTATCTCTAAATATTATTTTTATCTCGGTCGAAAACGGAGAAAATATGTATTTTTACAGCCATTTCGAGGAATGAAAATTTTACAATTTTGGTGCAGAATTTTAAGTATATAGACGGGTATTGTGCACTTTTCTATTTAATATTGCGTTATAAAATGTTAGGTTTACCTCTGAATGTCTGATATTGATATAGGAGAGTTGTGGTCGAGACGACTGCACGAAAGTACATTGCCTTGCACCTAGAGGCTAGGGGGAGGCGTAATACGCGAGTT
>PNEQ01002983.1:132815-166469 GCA_003012365.1 Medauroidea extradentata | reverse complement strand
ATAGCGCACAGCGAAGAGAAGCACACCCTCGCTCTACTAAGGCTCGCGGCCATCTGACTGCCGATATCCGGCTCCCTGCGTTATATACGATCTAACTGCGCGCTGATAGCATACAAGTACGCGTTTGCGGACGGTTTAAGCCTGTTTGCAGCTTATTCCCACACATGACTGATTTTCAGCGTGCACCATTTCCCTTAAGGGTATCCAACTGGAGGAAAATTACAATTTTATATTTGTATGAATTATTGCTAGTTTTATAGACGTTACTTGGGATTGCACTTTCCTCTTACAAAAAATATTATAAATTTTCCCATAATTTACATATTTTAATTTCAAACTCTGTATTTGCATGTTTTTTACTACATACAAAGATTGAAACCTAATAAACATAATGAAATGAAATAATTCATATAGTAACTACATTTCCCGAGCTACTGCTTGAGATAGGCTATGTAAAATGCACTACATTTTTTTTTGTATTTAAAAAAATCTAAAATGTACTAATTTTTTGATACTCTTATCAATTTTTTTAAATACAAAAATATTTTATAGTGGTTTTATATATGCTTCAAGCTGTGTTTTTTAAATTTCATTGTGTTTATGGGTTTCAAAGTTTTGCATGAAGTGTAAATATGCCAATTTTGACTTTAAAATTACATTGTTGGAAAACTGGCTGAGCTAAATTTTTTTCGTAAGAGGAAACTGTACTCTCAAATAATGTCTATAAAACTAACCCTATTTTATACAAATATTATATATCCCCCGCTTGAACGCCTTTAAGGGAGGCAGATAGACGCTAAATTTTATTTATCGATTTCCTGCATTAACTTCTGTTTTAATTTTTTTTTAATGTGGCAATGTTAACGCATAGATATACATACGATGAATTTTGGAGATATAATTGTCTTATATGTTCATCTTATATTAAACTTGTAATCATTCTCGATAGCTAACCTATAATTTCCTTGTAATGATTCTGCATGACAAGTTAGAGAAAGATTCAATTATTATTTACGTAAAGCAGTTTGCCATGAATATATCCTATGCACTGTCGAAGAGAAAATTTTGATAATACAATTTGAATAATGTTCTGGCTCGAAAACTGGACATACAAGAAAATTATCTAACACTCCTTAACATCTAGGTCTTTAGCGCTGTTGAGGAGTGACGTGTGAGTATGGAGCAGCGGCGAAATGAAGAGGTGGGGTAAACGGGAGATCGCAGAGAAAACCCGCCGGATCAGCGGCATTCTTTGGAACGATTCACACATCCGAAAATTAAGGGACTGACCCCGCCGGGAATCGAACGTGGATCACCTTGGTGGGAAGTAAAATAATGCAACTCTGCAGGAAAGAAATATGGCGGACGTTGCCATTGCCGGCGGGGTGTTTTCCGGGTACTGCTGTTGCCTCTTTCCTTCCGACGCTTCTATATATTAGGACTTTATATCATGTCATCTTTCAGGGAAGGGCAGAAGCCTACGAACTCCTAATCAAGAGTGTGTTATCGAATACCTGTCTTCGTGTATCGTCCCCGTGCGTTATTTGATTCTTCATTATTCTGCAACACTGCAGACGAAAGTTGTAAATTCTGAAACAAAACACATCGTTGGAATGCTCACGTCGTAGGCCTACCACTTACATAGTGATCATAAATTCATTCATAATCCTCCCACCCAGTGGCGGATTTAGAAACATATTTTTAGGGGAGAGGGCCTTACGTGATTTTATGGATTGTAATAAATTCCAGCCATCTCAAAAGTGTTGTTGTTTACTGTTATGAACATTAAAAATAACATACATACAAGTAGGACACATTAAATGTACTTGGATCATCATAGAACAAAACTCTAGTTTCCTTGAGGCGACTGGACATACTTAGACTACATAATGTTGAACACGATTGGGGGAGGGGGACCATCAGCCCGTATCCCCCCCCCCCTTTAAATCTGCCACTGCTCCCACCAAGGCGTTCCGAGTTTGCTTTCTGGAATCGTGCCGGACTACGCCGTTGGTCGGGTGGTTTTGTTAGGGGTATCCTATTACCCTTCCCCTTCTTTTCGGAGTTGCTCCAAACTCTTCTCATACCATCCCACGCCAGCGCCGAAAACTGATCGCTTCAAAGCGCTGTCCAAAATCTCTTCGCTTTACCAGACTCAAATATTTCCGAGTTAAGGCTTCGCTCTTTAGTTTTGCAGTGGTTTCGAAAATATATTTTTAAACGCAAATTAATACATATATCAAAAATGCATTCTTACAGTTTAACACTTATATATCATCATTTGTATCTGAATTTTTCTGTTGCAATACACCAAACGGATTTTTAGATTTTTGCCCCTGAAATATCACATATTTTGTATAAGTCAAAATAAGCGAAAATGAAGCAAAATATTTTTATAGAAAATGGTGCACTATTTAAAAAAACGCTGTGTCAAAATTGTGTATCGTATATAACTGTACACAGTGTCAAATTTTTAAAAAGCATTTGGTTATAAAAATATTCGAGTTATTTGCAATTGTTTGAAATAAATGAAAGACTACGGCCTTAAGACGAGGGTTGTCGAAGATGACTCCCTGACCGTGTGTTGGGTCATTTTACTTTAGCTAGCAGCCAATAGCTTATTGTCGTGGGGGTTGATTTGATTGTGGTGACATCAATGCTACCATGCAAAATATTGTGAGCACTATCTAACTGTATCCGTACCGTTGTCACAAGGTATAGCTTATCACATGAAAATAGAATGAGATATTTTGGTCAGCGGTCTTTAGCACTAGTGAGGGGTGACATTAGGCGAGTACGAAGCAGCGCCGGAATGATAGAGGCGAGGGAAACGGGAGGTCCCCGATAAAACCCTCCCGACCAACGGCACGATTCCCACACGCGAAAATCCGGTGCCGGACCCCTCCGGGAAACGAACCCTGATAACCTTGGTGGGAGGCGAGTGGTCTGACCACATTTTTATTTTTTATTTTACTTATTTACCTTTTTAATGAAAATGTTTGGTGCAGCGGCGATGCGGAAGCTTCCGCATCACCACTGCACCAACCATTCCCCCCTTTAATGTGACGTAAGTTGAGTGACCCCAGTACGTTAGGTGTGACAATTTGCATAGCGACAATTTTTGAGACCCAAATGGACAAACACAAATTTACACCCAGCCAGACCTGGGAATCGAACCCAGATCCCCCCCCCATCCGCACCAAAGTCGGCCGCTCAACCAACTGAGCCACGGGGGGTCGGCAACCACTCGGCCACCGTGGCCTCCCTCGTGAAAATAGATAATTTACTGTAAGATTATGTACAACTCTGAGAATATCCTAGGATAAGTTTCCCAGGGGATTTTATCTGCAGAAAACAAGCATGTTGAAAGAAATTATTAATTTCCGAGGTCGGAGTTAGCAGTTAGTTTATAGTGAACATTCTGAGCGCATAAAAGGCTTAAAATTTAAAGCATCTGCAAATTATCGACAGTACTGTAGGAGTAAAATTGCGGCAAATACTCGTTACGGAGGAAATCTTATTTGCAAACATAAATAGTCCCAAATTCTAATAATTTGTTTGCTATTTGGAAGTTATTCAGTCATTTCCTTTCTGCTTGGTGTCTGAAAACATTAGAAGTCATGGCACATAATGCAGCGCTAGAAGCATCCGTTAAAAATAACTTGGTTTATCAAATAAAATAAAAAAAAAAAACTTATACAATTTGTTATACCAACTTACTTTCAAAGCAAAAATTTTTATCGAGAAACGCGTTTCTGAGGAACAATCTTTGGGGCCGAATTATCTTACATCCAATCACAGCAGAGCAATTTACGCTTTACAAATTCATAAAATAAGTAAATGTTAACTCATAAAGTTGAGTAAGATCATTTTCTACGTTTGTGGTTTTTTAGATGTTTTATGCTGACTTTCAAAACCATGTAGATTTTAAATTGTATTTCCAACGTTTATGTATCTAGTATACACTCTTAAGTGAATAATGTCCACGTGTCAGAAGTAAAAATTAATAATTAAAAAATGATTAGTTAGTGTTAAAGACGTCGTCTTCTGACAGGTATTAACGAAGCTTAATACAGATTCATTATATATTCACTAAATATTGATATAGGAATTAGAAAGAATAATTAACATATTAAAATTATTTAAAAGTGAAAAAACTACTAAAGAGACAGCGAAGTTTTCAGTGCTGATGAGGGATGATACGAGATGAGTATAGAGCAGCGTAGGAATGAAAGAGCGTATGGAAAAGAGAAAAACAGCCGACTAATTGCATCACCCGGCACGATTATCACATGCAAAAAAATGGGTCAAGCTCAACAGAAATCGTACCCGGACAGCTTTTGTGGGAGACGTTTTGCCAACGTGACCACATGTACACTAAAGAAAACCCAATATCATACTGCTTTCGTGAGATTAAAAAAAATGTAATATACGTTGTAGTATACAAAAAGCAACAGTAACTACAACATTAAGGGCATGGGCCCGAGTTCCTTCGCATTTAACGACAATTATTTTTTAAAACATAAATGGGAGCCGATATTGTAAAATCGCTTCGTAACTTTGTTATGACTGATTTAAACTGCATACTCTAATTTTATTGAGTCAAAAGACTGCAAAATAGTAGCTAATTAGTTAATTAACGAAATTTCCTTTTAATTGATAAATTAGCTATACTTATCACACAGTTTGTCTCGAAAAATTACAGTGCATACTAAAACCAGTTTGCAACAAAGTTACGAAGCAATTTTACGATATGGACTATCATATGCATTTAAAAAAATAATTCTCTCGAAAGCTGAGAAACTCGGGCCCAAGCCCTTAAGGTGCCCGTACACTTGGGCGCCCCGCCGCTCTTCGCCCAAGTGTGCGGGATCCATTTATTTGCATGTAACTGAACCACGGGGAAAAAGTAACTACGCCCAAGTGTGCGGGCATCTTTACAAGCCTAGTAATGCCGGGTGTACTCGAAAAAAAATTGATAGATTTGTATAGTTGGGAAAGGGGGAAAAACGGCATAATAGACATAGTTAACCTGATAATGACAGTGATAATGTGTAGACGAGGGTGTGTCGTAGTGGATCGCGGTTTGCCAATGTGCAGTTTCTTGTAGTTGATGGGTGCTGTTACGGTGTCAGGGGAAGTATTGTTCAACTATCAAGTTGTATCGGCTATAATACAACAACAGATTACATATCAATATTGTAGTTACTATCTCAATCTACGTGGCATAGTAGTGAGAGTGACTGGCACAGACCTACGAAATATGATCCATTTTTTTTTATAATTTAAGATCAAATTTCGAAAGTCAGAGTAATATCCAAAGTGTAGCGGGTTACAGTCGAGGAAAGTTATCTTTTCCCATCACTGACCAGAATTCTTGCATCCAAGCCCTTGACCTAGGACTTACTAGATCCCACTTCTTGGTCACATTAGCCCAATATAAAGTACAGCGTGTAAGTTATCGCGTCTTTTACTGGCACTTTCAACTGTCCATGTGGAACACGGAGCTAAAGTAACGAAAGTGTAATACATAATCATGAGAATAATCACCTCTGTGACAGTAAGAACATTCACGCATTTTACAGGGATTGCTGCGCGACCATATTTGATTTCATGTATTTTCCGCGCTATAAGCATTCCTGAAAGATTATAATATACGGTTTTGACATTTCATGCTTTAAATGTCAGTCTGCTACACTTTTTTTATATTGTTAAATAACTAATTACTTTAATATTATCTAACATTAGTTGGAAGATAAGAAATAACACTCTCTTTATCTTATCTTTAAAAAAATGTCAGGAAATAAGGAACTGTCTGCCAATATAAATAAATGTGTACTAGACTAACATTCAGTAGCTGAAATTGCAGAAATGCTGAGATAGGTGTGTTCGGGATAATGTGATAACTTTTCAAACCCTAGGTGGTTATTTCTTCCACACAATGTGTAGTTTCCGGCCACTTTTTAATATGAACAAATGTACTAACTAAAGTGTATAGACTGTACTGTATTCAAAAGGTAAGGGGCACGGAAAGGTAAAATTTCGAGCGAACGACTGGAATATTTAATCGTCGATAAAATCTGAAGTACTCATCGTAATTCGGTGGGGATTTTTTGTCGAATCGATATTCTTTTAGCGGACGCTTATTTGTATAGCACTGGGCGGTACTATGCTCTGCTTTCGAGTATAAGATTAAATACTGAATTTAGAATAATAATGGATTGAAACCACAAAATCCATAAAAATGGAAAACTGTAATTCTCATAATTTTTAGTACGACAATATCCAGGACTCTTGTAGTAACCGAATCTCGAAAATATTCGCGTTTTTATTTGAAAATAATTTTAACATCTACAACCTCTCGTGCAGATGTTTTCGGAGAGTAACTATTATTCTAGACAACGCGATCTTCAAAAATGCTAATTTCGTCGCGAACCAACTACACACTTTCAGTAAAAGTCTGTGAGTTAAGAATGGCCGTCCACCATCTCCATTTATAATTTACACAATAAAATTAATCATTCAAAAATAACGTACCTAATCTCACCAATTAGCTATGACACATCGCCAGACTGCTGTGACCTCGGCACAGTGGGCTAGATACAACTATGCCTGCTCGTCACCGCCGGATTGTACGACGGCCTATTATTTCGAGTGGTTCGGTTAACAACGGTCGTTTTCTCGCCAGATAACAAGCCGGGCCCGAAGGCAGTTGAGTCATGCGCTCGCCGCCTAGCGCGCCGGCCTGTGTGTTTCACAAGTGCTCTCGGATATGTCCGTCGCAATAATTGTCTGCGAGATGGCCTGGGTGGAATAACCAGGAGACTACGATCCACAGGGACATATCCAGAAGTAGAGATATGCCTTAGTTGTGGGCAACGACCCCCAAAAAAACGGTGCAAATTAAGAAAATATGCATACAGAAAAATATTCAACTACAATGGTACTCTTATCTATATCTTAAAAGTAACCAACTATTCAGCACAGCTATTTTTTCGAAAGTGTACTGATTTGTTGGCCTTTCGTTTCTAAATAATACATTTTTAGTTTCATTTTGCCCTTCTTAAATGTGTGGTAGTAACTGCCTACTTACCCTCCCACATTTGTTTTAAAATAAGAAAGATTATCTACTTTATCTTCCAGAAAATGTAAGGGAATAAAAACATTGTCTTACGAATACATCTTCACTCAAACTATTGATGAGGAATCTGTAAATACAATACTTTAGTACAACTGTCTTTTTTATTCACTTCATTAGTAATAAGTTACAAAGTACGATATTATTCAAGTGCGTATTTTTTTATCCTCTGTTTTAGTAACCCATCAAATAAATACGAAGATGAATGCGGTGATTTAGGTGTACAATTACAACAAACGTTTTATCCAAGAACAACACACGTGCGAAAATTAATAACTGTGAATTTAACTAACGGCAAAATTTTAATATAAATCATTACTTATATAGTATCACCTTTTTTTTTCGTTTTAATATCACAAACTTACGCGTTAATGATGTAAGCTTGTGAATTTGAGCCCCTAACCTGAGCCGTAGGAAAGATTTGAGAGAAGCCTGCGGGTGAGAGGAGGGAGGGAGGGAGAGAGTTCCGGATTTGGGAATGTTATAAGATAACACCGACCCCCTCCCCAATAAAGCGGAGTGTCGGGGTCCTCCCCCAGAAAATTTGGATTTCAAGGTGCAAAATTGTGCTATTTTAGCAGTTTACGTAAGACACGGGTAGGAGGGTCTATATCTCTGCCCAAACGAAGCCAAATATTGGCTAGGCCACAGGTAAATTATTGTATTTTAGAGGGCACGGGACATACCTATGCAACACACGTAAAGAAAAAAGTACTCCAATAAAATCGATTGTGACACCTTTGTGGACAAACGTTATACCAAAGTAATGCTTTTCTGATGCACCTTTCGGGACGCTGAAACGTTTAATCTTTGAGTTCAGTGCAAGAGTTTGGGCTAGAGGAAAGCGCAGTCGTTGCGATATTTCTGTTCACAGATTTTGAAAAAGTTTTTCTATGACTTTTTTTATAGTGTCTTCCAAAAGACCGATAAAATTAGGTTCCTTTCACATGGCATTTTAATTTGTTTTAAACATTTCATTCTTCCCTTCTGACTTCGAACTGTTTATACCCTACACTCGAAATCTGAATCATGGTTACAATCAGTGAAACGTTAGTCACTGAAATTTCAGTTAGCAATCCGTTTCTGACTGCTGGACCTGTCGAATTCACTGAAAACCAGTTAACAGGCAGGCGAAATTCGCCAAGAATATGTGGGAGTCACTTTACAGTGAGAAGTGTTAAGTCACTGAAACCTTCAGCACGGTTTCACTAACTAGTTGCTAATTTTTTTACCGAAATTACTGGGATTTCACCAAAGTTGCTCATTCTTCATTGATTCAATTTTATAGTGTATTTTTGTTTTATTTTATACTTTTAGATTTATTAGAAATGTGTATATGGAGGGTTCAGAGCACTACTACATCAAGTCCATTAATTTTAGTAATGAGAAACACAAGCTTTAAGTATTTTGGGCATAAACAGTTCCAGGGGACCAAAACTGATAATGTATAATGTCACTATTTATTATATATGAGATATAGACTTAAATACTGATCATACTTACATTTCCAACATGCATTGCACTCATACAGAGGAAATTGACTGAAAATGGACTTGGTATACTTGTGCTCTGAACCATCCATATATGTTTCATCCTACTCACCTGATTTATTCTTTAATTTTACGGTCGTGGTTCGTCGTTTACCTAGGCATTTCATCAACGGCGACGGAGAGGCAGACACCCTCACACGTATCATACTCGCAAATGCCAATGGCTAGAGAATGAAAGAGATGGACAGTTTTTCTCAAGGGCGAAATAGATTATTGTTATCATAGCAAACTCTTATTTTTTTGCCGACGCAAATATTTCGCTAAAGATTTACTAAATACAATCGTCATTATTTCATATTCAGTTCACATCGAACTATTCCGACAGTTGTTTCACTGTTAGTAATAGTTTTTATTGAGATGTCTGTACATTGTACTGTCAAAGAAATTCTCCCTGGGATCTCACCCTCACTTACATTTAAGGGTTCTCAAAGAAAGAAATCTGTGGTTTTTAATTTGTACAAAAGACATTAAAACACTACGCACAATAAAGTTTAAAAAATTGAATTTACTCACAGTTTTATTCTCAAAATTTAGTACTGAAATTGATACTAAAATACCGAAGGGTCCTACAGAGGAATTTTCTGCAGATTTTTCAACAATAAACTGACAAAATTAATGATCAAAGACTCATAGTCCTTGCGGTAAATTCAGCGTTTTTCGCGCGAGAACAGTGATACACAAGGTTCGGTCACCTTGCCCCTTATCATTCCTTCGCTTGTAAGTCTCCCACGCACAAACTCGCTCCAGGTATATAGCACTCTTAATATTCTTGCTATGAACGGTACCGCGGCATATCCATTCGCTCAGACGTAGCGCGCTTACTTCACAGTATGCTACTATAAACTCTGATGGTCCGATATAAACAGGACGTGAATATACTCTTAGAAGAAGGTTGGTGTGGGTTGTTTGACAGTTTTTATAAATACAAGTGTAAACTACGAATGTTGTGTGCGCTAGTAAAAACATAATAGTTGTTCGTGTGAAGCGATTGGCTGTACCGAGTAAAATACTTTTACATATCTTGACTATTTCATTCAAAACTAGGTGAGTTGTGTCGCCAGACTCTTAGCTTTACAGCAAGTAAAATCATTGTTTATAGACGTCAATAAACTTAAGAATTAATTTTGTACTGTACATTTATTCACAAGAATCATACTAAATAACGGAATAATAATGTCCATGCAAAGTCTTTCCCACGAAACACGGATGTGTTTGTATTAAGGGTGATCACGTGGCAAAAATTCATAATTTAATATTAGCACAGCATAGGGATCGCTTTATAGACGTTACTTGTGACTACTTTTTCCACATAAACAATTTTTTTAGCTGTCATAGTTTTCCCGTAGCGACATGACAAAGTCAAAATTTGCCAGTTACGGGAACATGGTAATAACAAAAACAAGCGTCATACTGGAATGAAATTAAAGTACACTGAATTTCGATATCACGGGTAACATGCTAAAATATTTAATGACATATAATGAGATTCTTTTGTATTTAAAAAAAATCTGAAAATGGTGACAATTTACTTTATTTATGGCAATGTTTTGAAAAATACAAAATGACTGTTATGTGTCTTTATGTCCTTTAGCATACGGTACATAATGTCTAATTTCAGTGTAAGTTATTTCATTCCAGTTAAACACTTGGATTTTGTTATTAATATGTTCCCGTAACTTGCGAATTCTGACGTTGGCATGCTACTATGGAAAAACTGTGAGAGCTAATATATTTTCACAAGTGCAAAATGTAGTCACAAGTAAAGTGTGTAAAACGAACTCTATGCCGTGCAAATATAAAAGTATGAGTTTTTACCAAGTGAGCACCCTTGAAGTCCCTGACTGGTGCATGGACGGCGTTGTAGCGTGTCACGCGTATTATATTACGCGAAACTGCTTAACTTGTAATACAACTACGGAAAGAACACACACTCGAAATTACGCTTCTATAATTTTAAAAATCCAACACGATCGTTAGAAACATGATTTTCGGGCCTCTCAAAATTACTAAAAAAAAAGGATGTTTTTAGACTGCTGTAACTCCGAAAATACTACCTGAATCCGTAAAGTGCAAAACGAGACGCATGAGTTGGCACAGGGGCGTCATTTGGGGCCACAGGGGGGGGGGCAATGCCCCCCTGGATTAAAAATTTTATGTGTATAAATATATGTTTTGTATTTTTAAATTCAAATAATGCTAACTTAAGCACATAAAACTGAAGTTTTATTATTAAAGTATATAATTTATACATGTTTAATTAATAAAAAAGATGCAACAAGGTCACTGTCACCGGAAAAAAAATCTTGCCCCCCCCTCCCCCTAAGTACCACCAGAAACAGACTACAAGGAAAACCTGGCACGCGAGTTCAGCTCGTTGCAAGTATAGGTGATTTGCTTCTCATCGAGCGTAGTACTCTGGCTCTTATCGCTCCGCTGTTCCCACGTGGCGTCAATCGCAGATATTGTAACAGGCACACACTCCTCTTAAGCTGCCAAAATCTAATGTTGACTTTACCGTCCTGTGTCTTGTTCCATGGTCTCGCTTGAAGTTTACGAATTGCCGCGAGAAAAATTATTTTAAACATTTGATAAGTCAAGCAATACATCACAAACGTTTAAGAACATGGTTATTATAATGCCTTGGCATACAAATCAGAACAGAATCGCTGTGAGGAGGTGTCAGTATAGATTGATCATACCTGGCTCGTTCTTGACCCGTTTACTTACCGTAACATTTTTTTTTTTTTTTTTTCCATTGTTTGAAAATCACATCACAGATATTTCCAACCTAAGCAAAATCGAAAGATATGACCCACAGTAACTATACAGAAATGTTGCAACACTAAAATAATGGACTTTCACTCCGAAGTACGTAGGTTCGGTCCTCAACCTGGACATTTTGAATTCAGTTTTCCATAGTTTACAAAAAAAAAAAAAACACTTCAGGCGTATTCCCAGTTCGTTTCTGTAAATGGTTTATTTTCTTTTCATGTTGTCTCTGAACCAATTATATGTAAAAACCGTGAAGAAGCGCGAATGTTTAAACGTAAAATATAAGAGAGGAAATAAACCTGATAATATTATACGAGTTGGAAAACAAATTCGAAGTGGCACTATTAAGCAAACTATTTGTGTTGCTACGTTATGTAATCATAATAATTTTTAAAACTCATTTTATTGCTGTGAAATTACAAATTCGTTTGAAAGATGTCCGGTTATTGCCAAAAACGAATGATGCTTATTACGTCATAGTAAATACTTTATACAAACAGTTTACTGAAAAGGTTAGCAATTATCTTATTTTTTACTTTATAAACCTGCACATTGAATCACCTTTCGTAATGCTAATTTAGGGAACTCTCAATAAGAATATGTTAATTAATGAAGGAAAATAAGATGAAGAAAATTTAATGTTGAGGATTTCATGGAGTTAAAGATTAAGATTCAACTGATGCCTACATTTGTACAAAAAATTGAGAGTATCAAAGTAAATAAGGAAAAATAACATAAAGTACTAAACTTTATTTTTGCAGGCAAGAAGATAAAACAATATTAAACGGTACAATTATTGCAAAAATATACATGAAAAAATATACCAAAATTGTAAAAATATGTGATGCAGTAAAATACACAGAAGTAGATGCACTGGTAAATATGCACGAGCTGAAACACAAAAAATGTTAAAAAGGTGAAGATAAGGGTGGACTTTTGTCTCATCATTTTAACGAAACTCCCTTTATCGAAGACCTCCTACTTTACACATGAAAATATAGTTCTGATTCAAGCTTTTATATACGTTTTAAATGAATTTTTGATTATATTCAACAGCTCTGCTGTAAGACAATTTTTAATCTTCGACCAATCCCTGTAAAGTTAACCGTTCATGTCCAAAACAAGTTGGTCTACGTTTTTACTCGGGTGGAGGACCAACATTCAACTCCTCTGCTGGTAATGGTAAACAAAGACAGGTGGGTAGTTTCATCAATGGCGTAGCCAATTCACTCAGCTAAGTCTGGAGGAGCTAATATAATATTCACAAAATTTGTAAGGAAATATATAGAGAATGTTTCAGATATTCAAATTGATAATTTTATTTTAACACTTAGATGTGTAAAATGACAGATGGATACAGCTTGGGTGTACTCAAATGAAGCTGATTTTTTACTCCGTAAAAGTCATACATGGGCCATTATTTTAAAATGTGTGGCTTTGACATCATGGTATTTTTCATCCACAGCCAACATTCTTGGAAACTCTCCCATTGTGACTATATTCGTTGGCACGATATTAAGGGGTATGCCATTCGTTTGCTAACCGTTGATTACCTATCACGCAATTACCAGGCATACTGTAATTTTAATTGTTTGCATATAAACTGTAATTGAATGTTTAGACTTTGACATAGCTTACAGAGCGTGGCAGTTTGGAAAATACTGACTAGATTCAGTTTCTTGGACGTACTTCATTGCAAAATTGAATGACTGTCAAAGAAAAACTAAACAAATAAAAGAAACCATAAAATAAGCAGAGTATGCTTAGTCAGCAAGATACTGTTAAAAATACCCTACGCGAAATATTTATGAATTCTTTGTCTGCGTGAACAGTAACAATGCGATAATGATTTCATCAAATTTTCAAAGAGAAGAAATCAAGGGACCTCGCCGTCCACGAGAAATTGTGATTAAGGGGGAGGAGGATTCCTTCATCACCTTAATTTCAGAGGTAAAGAGTACACAGGTCATTTTTATGTAGACATCACTGTAAACTGATGCTAGTTTGGCGTTTGAATGTGTATGTGTGACTACTGCTTCAAGCTGAGTTATTGTTTTTTTAATGGCTTTTTACTGGAAGTTATAAGGCAAAAAGTAATTAAAAGTAATTTTCATGCAAGTTTTATTAAAACTAAGAATGTAAGTTTTTTTACCTTTAACATTCCTAACGGCGTTTAAAACTTATTATTTATTGTATCTTATACTTTGTTTAGGGGATTTCTAGAAATTACTGTCAAAATACGTTGCTTTCTCCGCGGAACCTATTGCATATATGAAATTGAATAACGAGTTAACTACTGAAGGGTGCGACGGGTAGGAGACAGGGGTGGATATAGGGAGGGGGCAGGGGTCCCGTGGCCAACCAAAACTTCTAAAGCAGAAAAATTTACCCTTGAAATATAACAATTTCTTAAATTATTGTATTAAATTTTTCGGTTAGGAAACTCCTTATATTGAACAATCCTGAACCTTTAAATTAAAATTTTTCCGGAGGATAACCTCCGAACATCCGAACCCCTTTTTTACTTAAGAGTGTGGGTATATTTACTCTTCAAGACATCCCCCCTCCTCAAAAACCCAGAGTTGGATCCTCCTTGATAGGAGATCTCCCCGACACCTTTAGAAATACGCTGGGGATAGGATTTAGAACGTCACGCGGAGCTTCAAGGACCCTGACTTACTTGGCACGTAGCCACTGGAAACGTTCCCAGACCTCAGTCCCGCACCTTCATGAATCCTGGTTCTTGCACTTTGCAAGTGTTTCCCCCCTGAGCGGCGCCGGGTCACGGCCGAGGCGAGTTTGCACCCGCCCTAACTGGTCCAGTCACTCAGTGACCGCCCTGGCTCGTAGTGGTACAGACGCTCCAGCATCCAGCATCCCTGCTCCGTGCATCTGAAGATAATAGAGAGACATGGGTGAGTGACTCTACCCCGCTGCAAGCTAGGAGCGCGTCAAAGTGTTCGTCTCACATATTAGGCCGTGTCGCCTATCATTCCGAGATTTTATTAATTTTTTCCTGATAAGTATTTCTAGTAGTGTGAGGAATTACCTTGCATTTTACTACTAATTTACAGACGGTAGATATTAATGTCTGTCTGCCTGTCTGGAATGTATCCGTTTCTGTACCATTCATACCACTGCCGTAAATATTCAATGAGTGGTCGTGCGTGTGTCCGCGATGGTTTCTGACAAACAATTGAAATATGTTTAAGCTGGAAGGGGGAAAATGGGCAGGGGACCAAACACGGTACCCAAAAAATTTAAGTGAAAAATTTTTGTTTCTGAAAGTGTTTCTAAAACGTTAATTAATGAACAGTCACATAATTTTTCCCCAATTTAGTTTTAAAAATCTGCATTTTTAAAAGAAAAATAAACAAGTTTCTATCGTTACTTTTAATATTATTGCTAGCGATATTATTACTACTAACATAAAATATGAAGTGTTAATATTTTTTTATCAAAAAATTTTACTCAAATATTTTATTCCAGTTTTTAAAATGTACTGAAATAGACTCATTCGTGTACGCACTAGACAGAAAAAATAAAATAAAAATAATGTGTCTAGTATCCAAATGCACTTCAATAAACATATTTACAACACAAACACATTCTTTTTTTAGTGTTATTGTAACGCTAGGACCATTTAATGAAAACTAAATAATACATTGTGAAGAAACAAAATGTGTACAAAATCAAGAACTAAAACGTTAAGGAATCCTTGTCAATAATTAGCCTCACTGTTCAGTTATGACAAATTAATAATTTATGCATAACAAGTGATACGCCTTCTTGAGGTGGATTATCCATCAATTTCTCGGATTTGTTTTGCTTTTATCGTGTCTGTTTGTTTAGATTTATGTTTTACATATTTGATTATTATATTAAATTGAATACTTTATTAATTATAGCTTGTACGATTTTAAAAACAACATTTTTAAAAGTTGTCTTCTGAAACTCCTCCTGCCAAATAAGTAAAATGATTTTATAGGCGGTATTTTTAACTTGTCCTCCATGTCATATAACCCTACCACGACTAAATGTACAAAAATATTCGGAAGAAGATGTTTTTACAAAATTTACATTAATCCTACTGAGTGTTAGACAGTGTTTAAAATTTTGTTCAAAATACATTAGTCACGTATTATGTCGCCGATTAACTTCCAAACGGTTATTTATCAGGAGACAAGTAATACACATGTTAACGCAAAATATTTACTGTAGTTACTTATCACTGTTAATGTATTCAAATAACGAGTCATTAATTTTACCAAGAATAATTATTTTTCAGATTTTTTGTGTGTTTCAGATACCAGATTGGTCATTTTTGCTGTGCTAGTGGCGACGTTTTTGTGTGCATCAGCCCAAACCAGCAGTGAGTTAAACTTGTGTAATATTACGTAGGTTATTCAATGTGTGGGATAGGAAGAACGGCTTAACATATTGTCAACACCGATGTCAAAAAAACTGAACCAGTTTCTCACAGGAGAATCAAAATGATCTAATGCGTTCATGGATTTTATCAATGAAACCTTCTCAGCATTCACCTGAAATGAATTTGGAAAATAAAGGTCAGAATGGCATGACAGGGAATCAAACTCGGCTTCTCTTTTGCTACCTCACTCTCATCCCAGTCATTTTTGCCCCTTGTAGTGAACTCACAATTACAACTTAAAAGTCTTGCAGATGTTTTCTTGAATCTTTGTGAACTAAAATTTTTGACTCACATAGACTGACAAGAAAGATGTGACATTTACCCGGAACTGAACAACCAATCAGATACAGGACACCTCGTCGGACACAGCACGAAGAGAAATGTCGTACCACCAGCAGTTTTACACTACAAAATATTTCTTTGACATTGAAATTTCGTAACACCTAACTGTCTGCCTAAATTTAATCGACCATTTTGCAGAGTTGCCTCATAACAATACTTCTCGGTTAAATTTTTTAGCTAAACCAAATTTTCGTCGTTCTATCTAGCATTACACCAACAAATTTAATTAGTTTCAGGAAATTTTTAACAACAAGCACAGATTTTTTTACTCAAGTGCCAAAAATGTTGAAGTTCAAGGTTTCAGATATTCACTGAAAATGAAAATCCACCACGTGTTGCCCCTGGTAGGGCCGCAATGTGCATAGGAGAAGGCTAGGGTGATAGGGGTGCTGCCACATGGGATGGCAAGCGTATATGGCCCCCTTATGAATCCTTGAAGCAGAGACAAACTTTGAAACAATATACCTGTTTACATACAATAATTTTATATGTTCTTTATTTTAGTAATATGCAGTTTAAAGTCACTTTTGAAACAAAAATCTTTTATCCAAGATGGTGACCATTATACCTTGGTACCATCTTAAAGATGAACATTATGACAGCAAGTGTTATGTCCTCTCACCCCAATTGGAAATTTGGGTTGTTGCACCCCTTTAGGGCGAAGGTTCGGCCGACTGATCGACTGTCGTCCATCCATGAGGTGAGGTGAGTGTGGAGCAGCGACTGAATGAGAAGGGCAAGAGAAAACAGGAGTTCCCCGAGAAACCCTGAGTCCAACTGCAACGTTCGCGACGTTTCCCACATGCGAAAAATCCGGGACCGAACCCGCAAGGGATCGAACCCGGATCGAGGTAGGAGGGGGGGGGGTACTGACCCATCGAACAACGCGACCCTGCTCAAGATATTCACTCAAACAACTGCAACATTTTGCTGTGAAAACAGTAAAATACTTTTGTTAACTCATCACTGGTGACGTTAGTTTACGCGTAGCAGTTGAAATTGCTAATCTATCATTAATTGCACAGTATAAATGAAGTAAAGGTATTTCACAGATCCTACGTGACTAACGTTTAAGGCCATTATCCATAATTGCTACTGCTTTAGTGTTAATTATTTTTTAAATCCTAAACGAGAGCAGATATCGAAAAACTGTTGCACAGTTTTGTCAAAAATAGTGAGTACTGTGTTAACTATTTTTTTTTTTCAAGACAAAATACTCAATAGTTTCAGTTAATTGCAATTAAGGAAATTTCAACTAACCAGCTAATTAGACTGCATAGTGGAAACAATTTTTAACAAAACTGTTCAACAGTTTTTCGGTACCTGGCCTCGTTTACGAACAAAAAAATAACTACCGCGAAAGAAGTATAAATGATGGATCATGATCTTAACCCAGCCCAAAATATTCCGTTACGCAAAATCCCTTTAGACGGTAGGTTTTTTTTTTCTCTATATATTTCGAGGTGTCGGTAGGCTCAGCGGCTAAATTGATTTGGGTTCGATTCCCGGCGGGTGCGACCCGGAACTTCAGGTGTAAGAACCGTGCTGAGCAACGTCGCTTGTCAGCGGGTTTTCTCGGAGATCTGCTGTTTCGCCTCACCAGAGCTGAAGAATATCTTCAGCCGTACTAAAGGAAATAATATGTCTACTGTAGCCGAATTTCACAGACATTTAGGGTCGATTACAGGGTCATATGAGGAAAATCTTGAGGTAAAGATGAAACTAAGAAGAACTTGAGTAAAATCTGAGAATTTTTAGTTTGCATTGCACAGTCAGGAAATTGAGATACCTCAGTTGAGGTGAAGTGTTACCACAATATTCGCGAGGAGAAATAATTTATCTTCGTGCATCTACTTGGTAATGTTGTTGTAATGTATATTATTATTTTCTAGTTATAATGCACTAAACTTACATGATGGCGATTTGATGATTTATATTTAGTGTTTCGCACTCTGTAAAGTTGAAAAAATGCAAAATAATAAAAATACGTTACTGATTTTGTTTATAAAATGGTATCGAAAATATTTTGTTTGGAAAAAAAATACGCTTAAAAACATGACATCCCTTTCGTGTAAAAATGTACAACGAATATAAATTATGTTGTAGATACAAGAGCGGTCTTTCCATTAGATCATGGTTATGTTTCACCTCTAAAATATTACCAATAAATTCAAAATAAGAATATCATTCTCCCTCACGTAGAATTCTAACTTCTATTTACGGTTGCCATGATTGATTTGTAGCTTGAGAAAATCTAACGGAAGATCTGAGGTAACCTCAAGAATTCCTCAAATTTTTCGTCTTTGCGATCAAAATTTCTCACGTTTCACTCAGGGAGGCCTTAGATTTTACTCAATATGACTGTGCAATCGGCCCTAAGTAATAAAGCACGATATTTGATCTGGAATGTCTAGTCGAAATATAATCGATACAAACTGCTTGGAATATATCTGGTTCAAGTGGAGAACGTGATTGAAGGTAAACAAAAGAAACACTTTGCGCAATAGAATGAGGACGACGAAATTAAAATGCAGTGTTGGAAACCATGCAACACGTTCATATGTTACGGTAGTAGCTCGACGTATGTTCAAAGCCGGAGCTTACGTACAATCATGTAGAGTAAAAACGAGTTCTCATGCAAGCATTCACGTCACGTAGCATTTCGTACGTACGTGATCGTTGTGAATACAGCTTCAAAGCGTAAGAACAGAAGACTCAATTAAAATTTTTATTATATTTCTCAAGTATTTTCTCTGTTTAGTTGTAAATTATTTTGTTCGTATCGACCAAAATTATTAATATTCCGCCGTCGATTGCCGACATATTGTTACAGCAAAACCAGCTTTTACGCACATTTAAATAAATTCTACGTTTCCGTGAATCAAATTGCGGTAAGCCGTGCGTGTAACCTTGAATCCCCTTTGAGGACACGGAGCCGAGTTTCTTCATGTTTGAAGATAATTATTTTTTAAAGCTCATAAGGGGGCTGGTTTAAACTACGTACTCTGCCTGCCGAGACAGAAGACAACAAAATAGTAGCAAATTAGTTAACTAACTAATCTTCCTTTTAATTGATAAATTAACTAAAATCTTCCTACAGTTGGTCTCGAAAAATTAAAAATTATTCTCTCGAAAGTCGAGAAACTCAGCCCATGCATTTCGGGGGTAAGGTTCATAATTATGTGCTAAAAGTACTTGTTTAAAAAAACAACTTTCTCGAAAAAAAAATTGCAAAATGAAAAAAAAAAAAAACATCGTGAGGAAAGATTTTTCTCTAATAGGTGCTTAACGTATTTTCGAAGAAAAATCACTGACGTCGAAATCTCGCCAGTGCGGCGCAAGAGATCACGTTTAACAAATGCATAATTCTGGGTAATCAAGTTGGCAAGTAATATTATCTAGGATTGTTGGTTTGTAGTTTTTCCATACTGACTCAAAACAATGAGTCGATATAAATGGGTGTTTTTAGAGTTTATTTACTACCATACATTCTTCAGATAGCAGTGTACTAAAAATCAAGTATTTGATTTAAACTGTTCATAACATAAGTGTTGTATTTAAACGAATCCAGGGAAGGCTTTGTATAATATCTTAACAGTTACTTAAATGTTAAAATTGGTTTATTATCCTTAGTTAAGTGATTTGTGACATCGTAATTAATGATTTACTAATTATTTATTGATTTCAATATCACGCTTGAAATTACAAACTACGGTAAGCACGCCTTAATATTAAAATATTTATTAAGTTGCGATGCATGTCAAAGTATAATCATAACAATTTGCAAAGAGGAGATGAGCATAAATCCAATATACCTAGGACACTATCTTCTCAAGAGTGCGTGGTATATAATTCAGTGCTGGAAGCATCAGTTCAGAATTGTAGGTTTCTCGAAGACAATTTGCAAAAATTAAAAACAGCAATCCTAAACAGTAGTTTTTGCCAACTTTCTGAGTAAAAATTTTTCTCGTTTAATGCATTTCTGTAGAACAATCTCTGACGCCGAAATCTCGTACAATTAATTGCGGCGCAAGAGATCGAGCTTAACAAATGCATCATTCCTGGTAAATGTTTGCTCATAAAGTCGCTAAATATAATTATCAATATTTGTTATTTTGTAGTTTTTCTACATGTACTTTCAAACACGTGTAGATCTCAGCTGAAGAACTCAGCGGCTGTTCTGTACCAAAAAATTCACAATATTTTAATTGCACCCAATACTGTCCAACTCTTACACAATGCATTAATATATTCGGACTGCATAGTTCTCAGACAAGGGCATGTTAAACTAGCGATCTGACTGTTTTCGCTACTTACCCGAAGATAAAACTATTCAAATTATATTGATGAAATAACTTAAGAGTGAATGTAAAATACTAATCCACAGAATGGCACTTTTGTCAGTTCACACTAAAATTGTTTGTGCTAAGAAAATGTCTTGAATAAACCCAAATTTTTGCACATATTTGAGTACCTGTATTAGTAATAATTATTATTTTGCGTAAAATAAAAAAAAAACTGGCATTCTGCAGCTAAAAGCGTTTACTTTCACTCAAAATTTATTTCATTTGCATCGTTTCAACAGTTTTAACTTTGGGTAAGTAGCGAAAATGGTCAAATAGTTTCTTTGGCATGTTCTTGTACGAAAACCGTAGAACAGGAAAATATGTTTATAGGAAATTACTACGAATATTTCTGTGTAGAACGCCCTCTTAAGTAGGCAGTTTATGGTTGCGGCAGGTAAGACGGGGTTCTGCCCTATGAAGAGCACCGTGCAGAAGTGCAGCCCCACATGCACCAGTGACTTCCAGTGCAGCGGTGACTCCAAGTGCTGTCCTAACGTCTGCGGGGTCAGATCCTGTGTCGGCTCAGGCGCCGTCTCTGCCGGCTCCTCCAGCTCGGGTTCTGGCTCCAAGTACGGCGGCTCAGGTCAGCATTACTCCTACTATATAGGTGGTTCCGGATAAAGTGAGCACTCAAAGCCCTGCTAAAGTTATTATTTCAGATAATGCGCAATCTTCCGCTCGTAAGGGCTAACGTCGGGAAATGACTAGCCTCTTTGGACTCGTCACTTGATGTTTGCGCGTGTCAGTTAAATTGTGCAGTCAGTATGAATCCATACATTTTAATATATATATTTTATTAGTTATATAAAGTACAATTATGTCAAATTCGATTGGTTTGGTTTCTGTGTTGTTGCATTCAAATAGGAAAACACACAGAACTATATTGCTTACTATCTCTGCCGGCTCCTCCAGCTCGGGTTCTAGCTCCAAATACGGCGGATCAGGTCAGCATGGTTCATCTAAATGTACACACATAATTATAGTACTTTGTAACTTCAGGGACGGATCTAAGCTTTCCTTCGCCCGGGATAAGAGTAGTGATTTGCTCCCTCCCCCTTTTACCATCAGTCCGATCAACCCAACAGTAATAAACTTATCTTGCATACCGTCGTTGCCGGTGAAAAACCTCCTATGTGTCATCGGTCGTATTAAAAGAGACTTCGTAATAAAATTTGTGTACGCAATTGTACTTAAGTGTTCAGACTAATACAAATGAATTATGTGTATGTAGTTCTGTGATAGTCAATACCCCAAACACTAACAATAATATGTGATCTTGTTTTGTTTTTTTTTACTTTCCTGGAAATTTTTGAATTTTGCACATAGGTTTTTCACCGGCAACGACGATACGTTGTTTTGCGCTCGTGTAAATAACAGTATAACATCTTAGTGGAAATACATAAAACCTGTACTTGCTAGCCTCCATTCGCAGTGTTTTAAGTATTCATTCTAATTATAAATACTGTATTTATAACATTATATGGTGTTCAAGGTTAATTAAAATACTAAAATACAACACTAATAAAAGTCTAAATATTGGTAGATACTGTATAATTTTTTACGCTCATTTACGTTTCATTCCCAAGTAAAAAATTCGGCACCACCAACACCCCCTGTAACCCGGCGCCTGGTGCAGTCTGACCCCCTGCCCCCTTTTTCTAGATCCACCACTGAGTAACTTGACTTAACTTTTGTATATTACGCTTAACCACTTTTCATATTTTCAAAATTACTGTCATTTTAACATTTTCAATCAACATTCTATTAGTGTTTTTATAGTAACATTCCGGACTGTACTAAACTTGGGCTGTATTCAACACGGAGCTAACCTACAGTGAAAGTGAACTGAAATTCGTTTCATAGTAAAATTTTCGATCCAGATTGGCATGTATCATGTACCGAATCCACGTCTAAAGACATATCTTTGCAAAACATTGAACTACAGAACAAACGACTGTCAAAAAAGCAAGAGTCGAAAATTTGTTGCATAATTTGTTTGAATTTATTCATCAGAATATTTATTTTGACTTATTTGACAGTATTTTTATAACATTAAACAATTTCATTTTGCCAGTCCAGGATGATTCTAACATCTTACATAACCAAAGAAACGAATCAATATGGCGACTGCTTCGTCTTCGTTCACTTCAGTCCGATGGATGTTTAAAGTAAACGTTACGTTTCAATCCGGATTCTATACCCCAGTCCACATCACCGACTGGACTGGATTACTCACTTTCCTCTTCCTTCAGTACGGAAGGAATGTGTTTATAGAGTAAAATTTGAATCAAGATTCTTCACGACTTGGACCACACACAGGATATCGTATTGGGGCAGGGGAAGAAGGCCTAAGGCCCAAATATTTAGGCATATTTTAATCGTTTGAATTGGCAGCGGATTCTTCGAACAAAGCATTTTTGCGCTCCTGTTTACAGCGGTGTTTGCAAACATGCTGCAAACAGGTTGAGGGTGTTTGTATGTTTCTGACAACCGAGCCAGGAGGACGATTGTTGACAGGATGTTTACCGTATTTCCTGTTTTTTTTTTCGAGTGAGTCTGAAATTAAAATGTTCATTTTATGCATTTGTATTATTCAATTTCATTCTAAAATTTACTATGTTGTGCACGTAAAAAAGGCGGCAGTAGTCCAAGATCCAACAGACATATGCGGGAAGAGAGGTTTTGTCTTATACAATCCAATTATATCTGTGATAAAGCATTATCAACTCAAATTTCGTAACTTCAAGGTGGTAATCATTTATGTTCACTAAGCTATTGCATTTTAGCAATCTCTTGTAAATGAAAAGTCTTTGCAAACGCTTGCTAACAGCTTGTAAACAATTCAAACGCTAAAATACGCGTTTTGATAAGCTACGAAGAGGTGTTTCATGATAACCTTTTACTCGTTTACGGTATATTTTGTTGCTTAACACATGGACAAGGTTTACCGTACACCGCATATTTAAAAAAAGTAAATCGGCATTTCATTCGAAAGCCAAAAATCTGTTTCGCCAAATCATCGATTATGATAGGCCAATATTGGCAGGTTTGCTTAAGAAACACAGCTGCAAATATTTTACATAATTTTCGAGCAAAAGCGAGTGAATTACCAACGGCAAAAATTTCCGCTGTGAGTTATTGTCATAAGCACCGCCATGTTCAATCGGAATGGAATGTTCGTTAAGTTAAATTATTTGGATTAGTTTAATTTTCTCATTTATTTAATACAATTTACTTACAGCATAGGCAGAATACAATATTTATCTACTTTACATCAGTCACATAAAATTAGAATGGGTATTCTCTAAATTATTCATGAAACAAAATAATCGTTCTTCCTTTGTTGACATCTAACCATCACGTAGGTCACATACATAGGTAATGTACCATTCACTCTCTCTCGCACTCTCTGCGTCGCACACTTCTCGTCGGTTCACTGTTCCTCTTATCTGGCTATTGCGATGCTCCCTCGCAGTCTCGTCGCTCGTCGTTACATCTCTATCGTTGTCTCAGTCGCTGTCATCGCCATCGTAGGTTCAGCGACATCTTAAGCATACAGGCTAAGCGCCAAACAATCACTCCTACCTGGCCGCCGTAGATTCGTCGACACCTTCCATGTCCAGGCTAAGCGCCAAACAGTCATTCCTACCTGACCGCCGTGAATTTGCAGACACCTTCCGCGTCCAGGCTAAGCGCCAAAGAATCACGCCCGCTACCCGCCGCATCATTTAAACGCTCACAGTTCAGATATGACGCGGGACAAAATTTTCTGCCTAGAATAAATAATTTTTTAAAGAGAGAGATGGGCTACTCATATTTACGGAGAAAAAATTACGTTAATTTCTTCTTGGAGTAGATAGTAGCTTTTATTTTAATTATACAGTATATCAATCATTACAGCTGTACACTCCTAGATAAAAGAAACACGTTTAATAAACCATAACACATGTGAAATAACTTCGAAATATCTTGTTTGCAGGGAAAGAGTGCTGAAACCACGTGAGTGACTCACGAAAAAAAAAATCCGATCAAAAGATATTTAGTTCGTAAAAATTAATAACGTGACGGTAGACTGAAAGCACGCGTATGGAAACGAAGCCATAACAAACTATCAAACGTTTCATTTAACAAATTCAGTTAACTCTACAAGCAGTCATAAATAATTTTTTTTTACAAAGTTGTAACTTTTCCGAATCCCCGAATATCCGATAAGATTATTTGATTTGGATATGCAATTTAAATTTGACGATTCTTTGACACAGGCAGCAGTGCTTAAGTTTATCAAACACTGTTAACTAAAAGCAAATGTGATATAAGATTGCCTTGAAAAGAAGTTAAGCTAATGATGCATGAAAAATCTTACATAGTGTAAAAATGCTGTTTAGTTTCTTCGGGAACTGGTGGTAGGTGCTTTGTTCCAATAGGCAGTTGTAATAACAAGTAATTCTGTTAGTATTTCGTTGCATATTAAAAAAGTATTCGTCATGTAATTACTATAAATGTGTTTGCCTCACGAATAAAATGTAATATTTATTTAGGTATAATAAACTATTAAAATAAAATGCTTCGGTTCATTTGTAGTTTAATATGTGATTTATTTTTATTTCATTTACAGATTCTGTGTACTGCGGAAATGTAAAATGTAGTGGTTTCGAGAAGTGCGGATATGACAAAGATTCCAAGCGTGAGAAGTGCATGCCTAGGGGATGTAAGTACTGAATTAATTAGTTTATTCTACATTGTCTGCAAAAATTTTATGTAAAAGTTACTCTTCAAATAGTTTAGGCCAGGAAACTAATTTTAAATGTTTCATTTGATTTTAAATTGCCATTATAAAAATGTCAACAAGACAAGAGAAACTTACATGTACTTTCCAAATCATCTCAATATTTATTCAGTATATATATATGTGTGTGTGTTCAATTTAAAATTTTAGTGAGTATGTATTTATGTTTATTAATTTGTGTCTTTGTACTGTTGCAAACAAGGGAAAGCAATTAGTTTAATGAATAATTTTCAGTTAATTTAATTTGTAAGTTATTCGTTTAACAGAAATTCGTCAGCTATGCAAAATGTTTTAAAGAAATTATAAATCTGTTAGCTGGTAATGCCATCTTAAGAATGGATTACTTTCCAGACTGGCTAGATTGATAGAATGTTTGCAAAACAGCATAAACGTTTTTAAAAAATTCTAAATGCTGTAAGATATCCACTTATTAAAACGTATTAAAACGGCTCAATAGACAGTATAGATTCACACTTGTGACTTAATATCTTGATTCTAGTATTGAAAAAATATAATATGCTAAGTACTAGAGCGCACCTGACCTACTTTGCGCATTGGAGACATAGAAACGAAGAAGTAACATAGTGTACCCTTAAGAGCGTACCTAGTAACTCTGAATTCACAACATGTTACTAAATAGATTGACAGTATTTCTGTCATATCGCTAGACTCGTTTTACTTCAAGTTCTTGGTCTGTTTATTGTTATGAAAAAAAGTACAGACATATTTATTGTAGAACCCACGAGTAATTTCTTATCAATCTGGGTATTGTATTTTTAGTTACTGTGCAAAGCGCCCATTAGATGTAGCAAGAGAAAATGGAATCATGGTAAAACATAATTGAATAATGAGATATTTAAAAACATATTTACTGTTAAAAATATTTCTTAGATTTACGACACACCGAAATTAATAAAATCTTGTGTTGTCTGTCATGGTACAGTTTTAAAAAATTTGATGTTTTTCCTTGTTTCAGGAAACGGTTTATTCAGGAAAGCACATAGCCACGGAACCTGCCGAGAAAGTACATAACTTATATAATTTATTTCTAATTATAGTATTTAGCTTTGAGGCAAGCAATATGAGCTTGCACTTTGTAGTTGGGATTCGGAGCACATTTAAATTCTCAATACAAATCATGAAATAATATATTGCTTGGCATTTTCTAAGTTTACTTTATTTACTGTCACATATTGTTCTCCAGCTATCACACAGATGAAGAAGATAATGTTCCACTCTAATTTCTACAAGTAGCAATACTGCAGTATAAACATATGCGATCACTACGTTACAAACTAAAAGAGACATTTATAACAGTCTGTCACTGCAATGAATAGCAGCCTATTCTTATATCAAGACAGTAACATTACTGATTTTGTCAAAACACGGATGTGTAAAAATGTCAACTCTGGTGACAGTATCAGAAAATAAATGTTATATATATATATATATATATATATATATATATATATATATATATATATATATATATATATATACTATTTTTTGTATTTGAACAGTTAATAGGTTAATGTTGGAATCGCAATAAGCAGTAGCGACGCAAAAAGCACGACACTAAAAATACTCGTTATAGCGAATGCTAGTTTAGCTACCACGCGACGAATACAAAAAATAATATATGACATACAAATAGTTTATTGCCACTACATACTAACTAACCTTATGTACGACAGCCATTAAAGTTCACATTATTTTATGATTTTTCCGTTAATTTGTAATATATTTTTGGCATTCCCACGTGTGGAAATAAAGTCACAAACGTCAGCTAAAACAGGCGATGACTTGCTGCAACAAAATAAAAATCGCTCGTAAAATAAATAAATGAAATTACTACAAACTCGCCGGTTTAACCAACATTTGGGCTCAAAATTAAAATCCGTTTTCCACCTTCAGCACGTCCGCAAAACAAATGAAATATAAATATACTTTATATTCGTAAGTCGCGCCAGTGAATTTAGTCACGCTGATGTCATAGGAGCCTTGACGGTGATTGGTTGGCAGGTTCTTTTATTCGTGCCGCATCTTCGCGTCGTGTCCGTCACGCTATTGTGATTCCATTCTCGCTATTGCGATTCCAGCATACGCCATTTAACTAACTGCAATTCAACTGCCAAATTTCCTTGGAGCACCGAATCTGAAGATCGCATCAACATGAAAACAGCAGGAGTGTTCTTTATACGTTAGTCATAAAATCGCCCAATTTACTGATACTTGCAAATTCACATGATTGTCTAAGTTGCCTTTGTCACAGATGGAAATATAAAATGCATGTCGCACCTGCATTAGGGCGTTTTCAGAGATATTGGAATGTTCCCCAATGCTCATTCCCAAAATACTAGAGACGTAAAGTAACTTTTCCGTATATTGTATCCAGAAAAAGCAAAGAAATACAAGTATGTTCATAACTCAGTTAACACACGGGACTTTACATTACGATGAGAAACCTTATAATGTTACTCAGTATTTCAAAAGTAGACTATATAATACATATTGCCGTACGGGACATGATCCATCATTTCTGCTACATTCATGATAATATTTTTTTTTTATTCCTAAAGGAAAGCAGATATCGAAAAACCTGTTACAAAGTTCGCTTAAAATAATTTTTTTGCTATGTACTGTAATTTTATCTAGGTTAAATCTTTTGTAGATATGGCTAATTAGTTCATAAATGAAAATTTTAAATTCCATAATTTGAAACCATTGTCAATTTTGTCTCGAAAAAAGTATTTAATATAGTATAGACTGTTTTTAAGAAAACTGTGCAACAGTTATTCGATATCTGTACTCGTTTAGGATCCAAAATAAAATATGTATCGTAAAAGCAGTAGAAATTATGGATCATGGCCTTTTAAGTCGATGACAACAATCCTCAACCTCGATACACGAAATTTTGGCTACAATGCCGTATCACACAACGCAAGTTTAACAGTAAATTTAATTTCAATGAAATGGTCAAGCAATTTCAGATGCTAAGCAACCAACGTTCAAATTTAGAATATATAATGTAATTTAAATTTATGCCTTGCTCACGAAGACGCAGTTGCGTATAAGACGTTTTTCTTTAACCTCCATTAACTAATGAGCTGTAAAAATAACGGCGATAAATTTTTAAATGTTTGTACTGTCAAAAGATGGGACGTTACAACATAATCACCACATATATTGAGACAACTGTATCGGAGGCATAGCTCTCCAATATCCTCTGCAAAGAAAATTGCCGCCTGCGTATTGAGCCTGGTTGATTGATGGGTTTCTGTATCCTTTAGCTTTATTTTTACGTCTGAGACGCGGAAACGTGATATTTAAGTCTAATTTAACACGTGAGTCACGCACCTCATCGCCTTTAGGCACCGAGCACTAAACTAGTGTGCAGTGTTATTATCGCAGGTACCGTTTTCAATGGTACTTCTAGCGATGACCGTTATTTTTGTATGTTTAAAGTAATCGGTTAAGTCCAATGCACGTTTCTAGGATTTGATTTTCCGGTTATGGTTTATATTTACTCAGCTACAGCAACGTAAAAAAAAAATAATTTTTAGCACTTTTGAGGAGCTTAGTAATAATGGTTTTAATTAGCGGACGGTGTAGATAAATGCGTTGGAAGTATTTTAATTATTTATACAAGAAACATTTCTTCCCGTACCACGCTACAGCACGTGTCGCGCGCCCGGTCCACTGAATCTTCACTGTTAATATTGACTGCTGAAACCAAGCTATCGCTTACCTTGAAATGTCGTGGATCGTGGAACCAGATTAGTTGCCCTCGTCGCCGCTAAGCAGGAAGGATAGGGCGTGGCCTCTGTAGCTTATTCCAGAACGAACAAACAAGTCGACACCTGGCCAATCACAGCCCAGCAGCTGTCTTCTTGAGAGAATGTACGTATCTGCTATGGATAGAGATGATGGTATATCGCGAAAATGTTTTGTGCCTACATACCCTTGAAAACGCTGTAGTTAATTACAACACATATGATTAGGTGATGTATGTTTGACACAACGTAGCTGTCTGCAAACTAATAATAGGCATAAAATATTGGAGCAGTCAAATAGGGCAACAGCTCCACATAAAAGCGAAAGCCAGTCATTTTCTGGTAAACTGAACGTGCGTCGAAACCCAGCAAACAGTCAAAATATTTCCGCGATACATCATCCTTTCTAGCTATGGACTATGCCTTCCACGTACAAATACAAAGAAATTGCATTGCGTGATTTAAAATATTTTAGCATATTGCCCATACTATCTAAATTCAGTATTAATTATTTTATTCTCGTAAGTCACTCGGTTTTTGTTATTAGCATGTTCCCGTAACTTGCAAATTTTGAGTTTGACCTGCCGCTATTCGAAGACTATGAAAGCTAAAAAGAGTTTCACAAGTGGAAAATGTAGTCACAAGTAAATCTGTAATTTTTTTTTTTTTTTTTTTGTTGCTTAATGGTCAACAGCTAGGCAGCCCACGGCCAACAGGGAATATTACAATGTGCAAGGCGCAAATGTATGATAACTGCATGAACTCAAATAAGACGAACACAAACACCTAAATGCCACCTCCCCGGCCGGGAATCGAACCCGGGACCCTTGGCCCAGCGTCCAGGAACGCTAACCACTTTTTTTTAATTTTAATGTTTGGTTCAGTGGCAAGGCGGTAGCTTCCGCATCATCACTGCACCGAACACTCCCCCCTTTAATGTGACTTATCTCCCCCTTTAATGTGACTTATCTAAGCAACCCCGAGTAAATGTCGTGAGACAATTGTAAAGAGACACTTTTTTTTTTGAGACAGTTTGAACAAACACAAATTTTACACCCAGCCAGACCTGGGAATCGAACCCAGAACCCCTCGTATCTAAGTCGGTCGCTCAACCAACTGAGCTACGGGGAGCCGGCCCACTGAGCCAAGTAACGCCTATGAAACTAACAATATGTCGTACAAATATAAAATTATGCGTTTTTGCCACGTGAACACCCTGAAGGCGATGAAGCATATGTAAATTGGTTGAAAACGCAATATGCAGTCACCACGTATCATAATAAATGGTGTTCGTTTATCATTTAAATATATACTGCCGGAATGAAAATTGAAACGTCGCATTATCTACAGCGGTTGAACGCAGTAGCAATAAATTGTGTATTTGGAATGAAATTATTGACTGGACTGAACCCTGATAGTCAACATTAAGTGAACGAGAATCAAACGCGGACTGAAATGGGTTTATGGTGTGAATCGATGGCTTAGAATGAAAACCTCGTAACTCGAACTCTGATATTATCTAACAAGTTAACAAAAAAATAATAAGAAATTTAAAATTTACTAATGTCATAATTTAAATAAGGCGGTTTTTAATTTCTTGCTTACAAAATACGAATTTTAATGAATATCAGAACGTTACACCTTTCGCCCAAATTTTACAATATTTTATATCTTATAGTTACAGGGTTTTCATTATACGACATTGAAATTTTAAATACAAATTGACATGTAAATATTAAGTGAACATTGGTCATTTTGTAGTTTAATCAAAATCATGAACACACAACAAAATGAGCGCGCCACACATACACACAATACATAGTCCAACATTTACTGTATCATTTTCTTTATCAACATTCGCAGTGTGCGTATATTATTACAATTCCCTTTACTCTTAGAAATTAAAATACTCATTTTGTTAGTCTAAAAAGGTTTTACCTTCTTAATTAGTCGTACCCAAACAAGTACGCCTAATGAGTATGGTGACTAATCATTTTCATTTGGTTACGTCCGTCCATAAACGTTTCAACTCTGTATAATTGTATCATAATCGAAATGTTACTCTGTACAAAATATAAAATAAATAATTAATTGGGATACAAAAATGACAAAAAATAAACAGTTGGGTGCTAGAATAATATGTTTTATTTTAATCGAATATTTACATTATCACCAATATATTACTTATCAATGAAAATACATAGGAACTAATTCATTCTCAAGGTAGAAATAGTTAATTATTCTACATATTCACACAATTTATTGTTGAAAGAGTACCTATTTATTTTTATCAAATTAAAATTAAACTCATCAAGTGTATGGTTTAAATTCATTTTGCTGGACACAAAGGCCTTTTTCCTCACGCGTAACGTAGTTTATTGAAGAAATTCATTTATTGAGTAATGGAGAAACGAACAGTATGTTTTTCATAATGGAAGGTATTTTACTTGGGTGCGTGCAATACGTAATCATATTATTCTTTAAAATAAATATTCTATTTACTGTCCATCGTCATTCATGACATTTAAACTAGTTTTAAATTGTACATCACAACTATTAACTTCCTATTGTCGATTTATGCAAGCGAAATCTCCTACTTTAATACTTACATATATTTTCTTTGAAAAAGAACTATAGGGGCTAAATTGAGTCGCATATAGTTTTTAAACAAGAAATGTTATATGTGGCATTTCTTGTATAATTAAAATTATGCAAATATGTTGATTATGACTTAGAATTCACAAAAATTAGCATATTGTTAAAGTTAAAAAATTTTTTCAAAATGTTCTAATCTACATAATTTTTAGGGCGCAAATCTATTTACACGTGGTGTCCTCTTCCTTTTGGAATTATTTTTCCTGGAACATAAACAAATAAAAACACCCGGCACGCCAAACCAACGTGTGATGCTACACATTAAGAGGGTAACTGCACACACCCTTGTATCATGAAAGTTGTGGTGGTTGCAGGTGAAGAAGGGGTAGAGGTCAGGAAAGCAGAGGGGGCAGAGTAGGCGGGGATATAACGTGGTGGGGGTAAAGTGGGTGGGGCTAGCAGACGCCTGGGGACTGCCGGGGAGGCTCCGGCACGCAGTCCGAGTCTTGCAGCAGGAAGGAGCGACCGAAGTCATAGGCGGTGGGCATCGCCTGACCCGATGGACCGATCAACTCGTCTGCCATCTCTCCATCCTGGTCGCCACACAGGCCGCACGTCCTGCCCGCCAGCCGCGCCGTCGACTGTAATACGTATCCACATAGTCTTAACAATACTGTATTCCATGCCATCCTTAATGGAAGCTTTCTTAATTCTTTCCCATGTGGGGATCTGTGGCTCACTACTTAGACAAGGAAGTTATGTTAGAGGTAAATCTTAAGGTTAATGGTGCACTGCCATATATAAAAATGTATATTTGTATGTACACATATTTATGTATAATTTACAGAGTTTTTCCGGTTACAAGCGTTCCTGAAGGCGTATATACATATGTCATTTTGTGCTAGAAATGTTTTTCTGCTACACATTTTTACATTCTTAGATAGTAAATTATTTCCTAATTATATAATAATCTGACATTTAGAGCGTAAAACATCAGAACTGTTGATACGTCTTCAGGGATGCTTGTAGTGGGGAAAATACAGTCCCCTGATAAGTCTTTTAGCTTTGAGGAAGTCATCAAATGAGCATTACCAAAATAAATGGCACAATGGTAAGACATTGTACTCGCATTCGGAAAGATCTGGGTTCAATGCCAATTTCTTGCCACCTCACCTTGATTTCGGTTTTCAGTTGTTTTCTGAAATCATCCCACATGAATTTTGGGATGGTTCCTTAACAGAGGCCATGACCGATTCTTCTTAATGTTCCTGTCGTTGTGCCTCTAACGACTTCACTATCCATGAGACATAAAGCCCACCTACCTTAGCTCGAATGAGCATTTATGTGTTATAATTTTTCAGAAATCAATAAATGTATGTAACTGAAGTTTTGCACTAACTGTTTTGATGTGTTTGTATGTTTATGATGCAAAAATTAAAATTTATTTAGTTACAAAATCAACAGAATTAGAAAAATCTACCGTTTTGTACCAATTCTGTGCATGTTTCCTGGGAGAGCATTGAGATAATGTCAAGGTTTAATCATAGCTAAATTTATACAATGATCTCAACTTTTGAACTTGAACTTTTTCCCAGTTGCAGAATGCACTTGTGTAACACCTTTGAAGCAGGCTGTATCAAAGTTGTAATCAGAAGCCATGTAAGTGAAAAACTTCAATAATTGTAGATAGAAAATTTTGCTAAATACATTTTTGAAAAATTTTTTTTCATCACAGTTTACCCTTAGAAATTTAATGTCGAACCCTTTCTGTTTAAAGGGATATCTTTAAAACTGGTCTAAAATAATTACATGTATCACTGATTCTTCCTTTTAACTTCCTCACTGAAAGCTAGGCCCTTGTAGATGCTCAAGTGCCAAAATTGTATTTTTTTTTTTTTTTTTTTTTTTTTTTTTTTTTTT